>JADRCC010571565.1:0-11494 GCA_019843855.1 Hylomyscus alleni
TGCTGGGAGTGTTAACATGGCAGCCTGCGGCTTCAGCTTTTATATAGGATTAGGCACCTCGGCCATTTGTCCTGGGTTTGAGACCTTACAAAGTGGAGTTCCCAACTCTTCCTCTTCCAGTTAGCTCAGGAGTCTCAAGGTTGGGGTCTAGGAATGCAGAAGGAGGGGAAAGAGCCCTCAAGCACAGGAAGACAGACTTCACTGGCAAATCCCAGCAGGTGCCAGCTCCCTTATCTGAGACCTGTCAAAGGAGGCCACAGCCTGAGCTCAAAAAGTAACATGTGCTTGGTCAGGAGTCACCACTGCTAGGATGGACTTCATCCCACTCATCCATCCACCTGTGAGTATCTGTCACATGTTCATCTACCAATTCATCCACTCCAGAACATCACTGAGCAGCACATCATCCTCTCAGAGTCTCCACTTTAGAATCCCCAATACGGTTTATTTCCCAATTCCAATCATCCTATCAAGGTCCCAGATACCAGTCCCATTTCCCCAAGGGGAGCAAGTGACAGGAGTAATCCCTGGCACTGTTGTTTGGCCCAGCCACAGTGACATTCATCCCCCGGTGGGTCTGGCCTCCTCCTCACAACCCACCGACAACAATGAATGTTAATTGTGACCTTTGCTGTGGCCTGAGGCAGGGGATGCTGCCTGGGGCTCTCCTGGGTCTACAAGGTGGGGATGGGATAGACAGGTGGCAGTTCCAGGCCTCGGGGTCCACTCAACGGTCGATGGTTTGTCTGAGCTGCCCAAACTCACCGACAGGTTGAATGTTCCCCCAAACCCTTGGCAAGTTCTTGGATAACTGGAGTGGGGAGTAGGCCAGGAAGGCAGAGAGCATGTGGGGTGAAAGAGAAACCAGGGTCCTTTTGACTCATAAAATCAGCCATCAGTTATTGTCTTTTTGGAGACAATTTTGGAGAAGCAGCACAAATACAAATCATAATGTAAAAAACGCAGCCCCTGCAACAGAGGCAATAATGTGCCTGTCTCAATTCATATGCTTTTTTTCATGGGATGTATTCACGACTGACAGCACTCTGGAATCTGAGGGTTGGGATGGCTGTAGCAAGTTACAGAGGGCAACCCGAGCTAAAAAGAGTGAATTCCTGATGAGGGCTATGTACTGTGATAAAAATAAATAAAATCCTCCAAAGCAGCCCTGAGAAAGGCAGATTCCCCTCATTGGTCATTTGGAAAGATTTGAGGCCAGAAGAACACAAAGTGGGGAGATTTCTAGCCACCACTCTGAGAAATCTGGTAGCCGTCAGATTCTGGCCTGGGCTAGGCATAGGGCCGCTGAGCCGTAAACAAGTTAACTTTAACACAATGTAACGGGGTTTCTCTGGCAAACTTGAGATAAATAAGGCTTTCAATACAATGTAGACTTTTCTGGCTCCCCATGGTCTCTATACTCAGTTTGACTGTTTCTGAGCCCACCACTGCTCTTCCCAGTAGAGCAGTGAGCTGTGAAAGAAGGCTACACTGCCGCCCCTACCCGCAGTCTAAAGGTGGCGTCTAAATAGTCAAGGGGGCCACACGTTTCCCCAGACTGGCTGGGAGGTGGAGCATCTGCTAACTTTTTGCTTTAACTGAGCTCAGGACACCTCAGAGAGGGAGAGGTGACCCTCAAGGATCTCCTGAGGTCACACATGACAGATGAGGAACACTAAATGTACTATGCTTGTGTGAAACTCCTACAGGGCTAGCAGCAGCCTATGCAGTACCAGGCCACCACGGCAGACTTGCCTTCAATTTCAGGCCTCTGGCAGAGTCCCCTGCGGCTCTCCTACAAGCTAGCCCTTCTAGATCTGCCTCCAAGCTCAACCATCTGAGAGCTTAGGCCCTACCCTGTCTAGCACCTCAGTGTGGTTCCAGGGCACCCCCAGAAGTTCCTTTCTAAGGTCCACCCCTACCTGTAGACCCAAACCAGGCCCCTGCCCCCCAACCCCCAGCAAGCCTCAGGATGCACTATGTCCTGGTAGAAAGCCCTTACCCTGCTTCCTTAGCCCAGGGCCCCAGCAACTGGTCACATTCCCAGCCCCAGGGGCTCCCCTCTTTCTGGCCATGGATTAAGAGGTCCTACATGGGAAAGGCGGGTCTCCTGCTTTGGGAGCTCTCAGCCCTGAGGAAATAAAGGTCTAGACTGGTCAGAGGAAGGTGAGCTGGGCACAGGGGCTTTGCTCAGACCACCACTGTACCCTTGGGGAAGTGCCTGCTGCGAGTTCAGAACAGTTTTAGGGGATTCCGCGACACTCTGGGCAATGCGGGTCATCCTGCAGACACCCCTCTTTTTTTCTGTAAGTCCAGTTTGCTTGCTCCTCCTGCTGAACTCTGATTTTTTTGTCCTTACATAATGGGAGGTGTCTGTTAGGGGTATTCCCAGCAGGACAGCCTGCCTGTGGGAGTCTAGCGGGGGGCGTGGCGTGGCGGAGGCGCCAGGCCCCACCCCCTCCTGTCTCTTTGTCTGCAGGCGTGGTGCGGACTTCCCGCCCTCAGTGTCTGTCTGCGCTTGCCTGCCCTTTGTCAGCGGGGGTCGCCTGTCTGGGTCTGCCTGCATCCTCCCTGTGTGTCTGTCCCTTTACTTCTCGGTGCTGCTCCGAGAGGTTGTTGGCAGCCAAGCCCCCTGGTGTGTGAGGATCACAGTCTTGACCTGAATTCCTGCAGCTGGGGGCAGATGGCTTACTTCCAGCCTTGGGTCTGTCCGCCTAGAGTGCTTGGGCGGGAGGTCTGACTTTGAAGTCTCTTAGTGTAAGGGTGGGAAACTGTCTCCTCCCATCCCCCCCCCCCCAATCCTGGGTCCTGAAGCAGGGGCACCGCCTGCATCGGGAAAGTTCTGCTTGGGAATGATCTGGGTGGGTCCTGTCCTGGTCTCTCTCTGAGCAGCTGGCTCATGTCCTAGAGGTCAGGTTGAGGTGAAATGCCAATCCCAGACAGATGGGGCTAGCTCTGCCATCAAGTAATAGATGGGTTAGCTATCTGCTGTATTGTGCCCTGCAGTGTTCAGTGTGCGATGCCTGTGTGTAAGTCAGCTGGGCAGAAGGGGAAGTGTATGTAGTAGGGCCTGGAAAACATGGAAAACAGCCCATTATTGGGGGAGGATAGTGACAAGACAGGTGGGAATCTCCATAGGGTCACATTGGCTAGATCTTTTTTTTTTTTTTTTTTTTTTTTTTTTTTTTTTTTTTTTGCCATACTTACATGGCTTCTGGGATCCCCACCCTTCCCTCCTAACCGCCTCAGGAGCTTCCCAGATACTCATGGGGGGACTCAGAGGTGGGCTCCTGCATCCTACCTAGCCTATGTACAGTGGGTGGGCCAAAAGCCCCAAATTTTCAGGCTGGCTGGATGTGAGGCCAGGACTGCTGGTGAGAGAGAGGATCTAGCTTTTCCTGGGCCAGGGACTACGACAAAGAAACTGTTGGGGACTCAGATACTCCTCTGAACTTTTTTAACTCAAGGCGCAGAGTGGTCCTGGGTATGCATGGAGGTGGGCTGTCTCCACAAACTCATTTGCCTGCTATATACACCTGTTAATGGACTGGAGGAGGGGTCTGCTCTAAACTACTCTGCTGCTAAAGGGAACTCGGAGAGAGGAGGGGAGTCTGGGGGGTGTGCCATAGTGGGTGCCCTGTAGGCTTGTTTATGTGTTTCTACGAGCACAGATGTATGTATGGGTGTCAGGTTTGTCAAGAGTAACTGGGTGACTATAGTCGGTCTGTCGACGAGGATGGCAGCCTTCAGGCCCAGCCCCACTCAAATTAAGCTCTGTTACGGCAGGGAATTCGCTGTGAGTCATGGGTGTGTCCCACGATAACTGCTCAGTAAGTAGGTGTTGCTGGGCACAGTGGCTGTAGAACCCGTCACTTCTGTACCTGGCAGAAGCAGGCCAATCTTTAAAAACAAAATAAGTGGGGGTGGGGGGGTGGGGGGTGGAGAGCTGGGCACAGTGTTGAAATGCCTTTAATCCCAGCACTCAAGAGGCTGAGGCAGACAGATCTCTGAATTTGAGGCCAACTTGCAGGGATTTACTTACTGAGACTCCGTTTCAGTAACAACATTAACAAGATACTGAGTTTTCGACTCTCCCTCTGAGTGTCTTTTCCCTGTGGGTCTATGTATGTATGCATCCAAGTGACCATTAGTGTCTTCAGGCATCCGTGCGCATGCACTAAAGAAAGCCTTAAGGTAGAGGACTACATGGGTAAGGGCCATAGTTTTTTTGTTTGTTTTGACTTTGGGACCAAACCCCAGGGCCCTGTAATCCTGCAAGATCAGCAAAGTGCTTCACCATTAAAGCAACTTCCATCCCCAGCTCGAGGTGTTCTATAGTAGACCCCTGGTTGGCCTGGAACTCAGTATCCAGGAACTCAAAATACCTGCTTGCTTCTGCCTCCCAAGTGTGAGATTAAAACTGTGCTCCATCACACCTGGGCACCACTTTTTTTTTTTTTTTTTTAAAGACAGAGTCTCTAAAAATGAAGACCTCAGGTTCACTCAGAAACTAAAGTAGGCTTTGAGCTTCCCATCCTGCCTCACCCTCCCAAGGTCTAGGAGGACAGGCCTGTGCTACCAGGTCCAGCTCTATAAGGAGCCACGGCTTTATGAGCGACTGTCTCTATGGCTATCTGTGTCAACATGCACACCTGTATCAGAATGGCTGGGACCTGCTTTGAGCTCATGAGAGGTGTCCTTATTTGGAAGTGTGTTTGCAAACCAAGTTACTACAGGGACAGTCCTACACCTATGGTTGTCAGTTATGCTGGATGTGTGAATGACCAGGTGAGAGAGTGGTCACTACCAGTGTGTATCTACCTTGTGCCACGTTCCACCGGTGATTGTTCCTCTGCAGGGGTATTTCCCCGGCCTTTGTGGGTGCTGTGTGAGCACGGGTGTCAGTGTTGTGGTTGACTGTGTGCCTAGAAAAAGATTATTAATGGGATAGTGTGTGTCTGTGTCATGCCCGGTGGCTTTTTAGGACTTTGTCTGACGACTTGAGACTAATTTTGGTTTGGCAAGTGCGGCTGTGAGCGGTGGGGGATGGGTGGGAAGGAAATGGGGGAACCCGAGTGTGATGGGGGTACTTTCTCAGCCCCCAGTTAGCCCAAGAAGTGACTTCTGCAGCCCCCAGCCCCAGCATGCATGCCCTCCGGGGCGAGATCCCCGGGAAAGGCGCCCGGTCGCTTTAAAGCCAGGCTCCTCGGCAGAGTGATCGGGGCCATCTTTCCTTTCTGCGGCCACTTTTGGAGGGTGGGATCCAGTCGGCAAACCTTGTCCCCTCGCGATCACCGTGCAGCCGCGCTCCGTGCCCCAAGCCGGAGGTGGCCTCCCGCCCCGCGCCCCGAGAACAAAGCGCCCCGGTCGGCCCGGCCCAGGCGCTCGCGGCCGCGGCCGGGTACAGGCGGCGTCCCGGGCCGCACGGCCGGGAACAATGGAGGCCTCGGCCGTGGCCGTGACCGGCAGGTGCGCCCCCCGCCCCGGCCCGCGCTCACCTCGTCTCCGCCGCCGCAGCGCCCTCCGCTCCGCCGGGGTCCGGAAGCCCACCCGGCCGCCCGCGCGGGAAGGGACCGAGCGGTAAGGGACTGAGCGGTTCGAACCCGCGGCCACGCGCCCGCGCCCCCGAGGCCCCCGCGCGGCACCGGCCGGTGGGTCCAGCTGCGGCTGTGCGCGCCCCGGGCCGCCTGCAAGCCCTCGCGCTCCAGGCTGCAGCTCGAGGGGGACTCGGGGCGCGGGCAGGGACCTGGGCTGCACGCAGCCCTTCAGGCACGGCGGGAGCACGCGCGCACAAAGGCACGCGGGCCACAGACAGACAGGGAAGGTGCGCGGGGGGCCTTGGGGCGTACACCCGCCGGACGAAGGGGGTGGCGGCCACACACGTAGGGACACCTGGGAGCGGCAGACGCCTCTTTGAGGGACAGCACGGAATGTTCTTAGAACAGAATATGCCTAGCCAGAGCCCAGGTTCACAGATCACACCCCACCATGTACCCACAACCCAGGGCATAGCCTAGGAAAACCCGAAGATTAAGGTCTAGAACACAGCTGATGGGCTCGTCCACACCGGTAACGCTGGACTCAGGAGCCTGAAGCAGGAGTATCGCGGTTCTAAGCCAGTCTGGACTACGGAGTGAGTTTGAGACAAGCCTGAGCTATAGGTTTTGTCTCAAAACAAACAAACAAACAAAAAAACAAAACAAAGCATATCCACAGGGGCCACCAGACAGTCTCCAGCACTCACAGCTAATGGGTACACAAATACACACCTCAGCCTTTCATGGTTACAGAAAAGCAGGACCCCAAGGTCGGCAGGCACCTAACACTTGATTCTTGGAAGTTGGGGTACACACACACACACACACACACATACGCACGCGCGGTCTTGTGCAAGCTCCTCCTGGGATGGGGCACATACAGGGATAAGAGGACTACAGAGCTGTCAGAGAAGCATATGCAGAACCCCAAAATGGCAGCTACCCTGAGCACTAGACCCCCAAGTGCTCCCAAACGTACGCAGTCCTCTACATCCTCAGTTTAAGGCATGCATGTGTGACCCTCCCAAGCCCCGGCGCTGGTGCTGAAGACTTTAGCCCCCCTCAAACCCAGGCCATTACCTTTGTGGGGTTACAGTGCTGGGATTCCTGGCTATTGCCTGCTTTCCTTTAACTCCTTACTGCATTCCTGCCTCAGTTTCTCCTTGATAGGCTTCCAGACATCCTCCTACTTAGAAAGACAAGTCTCAACTGGCCCAGAAAAATTCCCTGGGGTGTAGAGTAAGTCCTATATGCAAGGAGATAAATGGGAATGCATTGTAATTTGGGGGTTAAGGGTGTGGCTCGAGTTGGCAGAGTGTTAAACCAGCATGCAGAAAAAGCCCTGGGTTCCATCCTAGCACAGCCTAAAACTAGCATGGCCGAGCAGCACTCTGGAAATAGAGGTAAGAGGATCAGATCAAGGTCATCCTTGGCTATATAGAGCTTGAGGCCAGCCTGAGCTACATGAAACCCTGTCTCAAAGAAAATAAAAAACAAAAACACCTTTAGTCTCAAGCACTGTTGAGGCAGGCAGATCTCTGAGTTCGAGACCAGCCTGGGCTACTGAGTGAGTTCTAGAACAGCCAGTGCTTCACAGAGAAACCCTGTCCTGACAAAAACAAAACAAACAGTAAAAACAAAACACTGGGGCTGGAGAGGTGGCTCAGTGGTTAATAGCACTGTGTGCTCTTCCAGAGGTCCTGAGTTAAATCCCCAGCAACCATATGGTGGTTCACAACCATCTGTAAAGGGGTCTGATGCCCTCTTCTGACATGCAGGTGTACATGCATAAATAAATCTTAAAACATGTAACAGTAATTGGGTCTTCACAGACGCCTCCGCATGTCTCTTTCCTGTCCCCCTCCACGAAGTCAAGCCTGACCTTGAACCTCTGATCTGCCTCCACTTCCCAAGTGCTGGAATTACAGGAATCGCTGCCATGCTCAACCTGGGAGTGTGGCTTTGGAATCCATGGCGCCTGTTCATTCCTCGCCCGCATCACTCACTCCGCATCTCTTACAAGTTTGGAGAGAGAACCCTAGGACAGGTTCCTTAACTTCCTTTTGGAGTCTCCCTCAGAGCTACAAAGAATGGCATGTCAGAGTCAAACCAGCAAAGTTAGTGAAGGGGATATTGTCCTATTCACTGAGTCTCAGAGGCAAGCCTTTTGCTCTAGGCGATACAGCTACAGCGGCCAAGGATTCTACGTTCTGTCCTTTTTCCAGTTGGGGTTTCCTGCCTGCTTAGTGTCCTGTAGGGGGCAGCAGACTCCAGCGCTCTGTTTTTGGGTCAGACTGCCCTTCAGAGAGCTTTCCCTCCCACTGCAAATGAGGACTCTGCCTCGACCTCCCGCCCAGTCTGGGAAATACCCCCACCCTCCAGCGCTAAAATGATGAAAAGGCTCTTCCGAAATAACCCCACTCCATCCCTAGAAGTGACGTCTGCTCCAGGTTCACTCTAAGAAGTCTCTCGGAACGTCTGCCTTCTCTTCCCGTAGTGTATTCACTGGACCTAGGCAGGCGCCTTTGCATTCCGGAACCGGTTAATGTCCGGAGAGAGAATTTCTGACTGCTAGCCAGGTGACCAGTCTACGTTCCTGTTGTCATCCCCTCAGGAGCTCAGGACAATCCTGAAAGGGAGCAGCAGGCAATCCCGTGCCTGCATCACTGTCTCGAAGGCTCCCTTTCTTCCCGATTATGTCCTGCGAGCATCCCAACCTTTGGGTCTCCTTGGAGACCCAAATGTGACCGCCCTGGACTTCAGCATCCCAGAGTCCCTGGGTCGGCAGCTCTGGGCGTCGCTCACGGGTGCTCAAAAGCATGCAGCTTTTGGGAAGTAAGGGGCTGCTTTCTCTGCACCCCTGTGGGGCTCAGGCAGAGACACGTAGGGCTAGAAGGATGCTGGCCGTGAAGTCTCGAGCCAGCTTCTGCTACCTGCGCTGTCTGCAGTAACGGCAGCACCATGCTCCCAGCTGCGGAGACCAAAACCTTTAGAAAGGTGCGGCGAATTTTCAAGTTCTGTTTTCAGTTCCTGTGTATGCATCTGGAATCATGCGTTCCTCCAGAGCCCTCACCGTGTCCCTCATATCCTCTCTCTCGGACAAAGTGCATCGCTACCTGCCTGTTTTTCTCGCCCTCTCCTTCTGTTCTCTCGTGACCACCAGAGGGCGCTTGGACCACCCAAAACTGCTCCTCGGAACTAAAGGCTAGGACTTACTTGCACAAGGTCACGTATTGTTCACCAGGACCCTGCCGGCCCTCACTTCCTCCATTGCCCACATCTCCCTCTGCCCTGATGTCAGGCCTAAAGTTGAATAGGGCCTTGGCATAAGCAGTTCCTTTCTTCCGCTAGGGATCTGTAATACCCCCTAGTTCTGGGACTGAAGGCCCGCACCACCACATCTACCACAGTGAAACCCGGGGCTCCTGTTAGGCTTGGCTCGCTTTCCCTGGAGCCCCAACGGTCCGTTTGTCTCCACTCCCCAAGATGGAATCACACACTTGGGCTACTAACGCGGCTGTTAAGATTTTTCTTTTCTACAGTTTCCTTTAATTCCAGCGCTCTGGAGACAGAGACAGGTGAGCCTCTGAGTTTGAAACCAGCCTGGTCACATAGCCAAGTTCTAGGCAAGCCAAGATTACATGGTGAGACTCCTCAAAAAATTTTCTCACATATGTAGGTGTTCAGAGGACTCCTTACAGGGAGTTACTTCACTCCTGCCTCTCTGTGAAGAGGGAACTTGGGACAACAGGTGTGGTGCCAAACACTTTTACCTACAGAGTCATTTCTCATCAGCCCAAGGCTCCTTTTTATATGGGTGCTTAAGTGAGCTCTTTAAGGACAGTCTTGTCCCATCTCCTCTTCCCCTCCCTGCCCCACCCCTTTCTCTCCCTTCCTGCTGTCTGAAGTAGCCCAGGTTGCCCTTGAATTCTGTCTCAGCTGCCCTGCTTCCTCTTGTCTGCTGTACCCATGTATCATCTACTCCAAGGGTTGGCTTTTGTTTTGTTTTTCATGAGCAGAGACTGAACCTTGGCCTCATGCACGCTAGGCGAGCTCTACCATTGAGCTGGAACCCCAGCTGGTCCTCATGCTGTGTATCTTTAAGAGCGCGTTTGCTGAGCACTCATGATCCAGAATCATCTGGGAACAGAACAAACTTGAAACCTGCCTGCATGGCTGGCACAGAGGCAGGCATGCAGCACATAGTTCTGCGAAGTTTGCTGCTCTGAGAGCTCTCGGGGCACAGGGAAGTGTGGGAAAGAGACTGGAGGGCTGAACAGCCAAGGAGGGGCTGAGCTGAGAGAGTGGGGGCTGCGGAAGGTGGAGGACAGCTTTGGAGGTCTCCTTCCATCTTCTAGGTCTTTGGGATAACACAAGTCATCAGGCAAATGACCTTACCCTCTGAGCCTTGTCGTCAGACCGCTTTTACTTTTTTAGACAGGTGCAATGAGATACCATTTAATATACACTCAAATTTACACTTTCTGTAGCACTAAGGTTGTTTTCCTTTGGGGGAGGGTTGTTTGTTTTTTTGTTTGTTTTGTTTTTGTTTTTCAAAACAGGGTTTCTCTGTGTAGCCTTGGCTGTCCTAGAACTAGCTCTGTAGACCAGGCTGGTCTTGAAGAACTAGCTCTGTAGACCAGGCTGGTCTGGAACGCACAAAGATACACCTGCCTCTGCCTCATGAGTGCTGGGATTTAAGGTGTGCACCACCACTGCCCAGCTTATTCTGCCTTTTAGTTTTCATTTATTATTATCATTTTGATGTGTGTGTTTGTGTTCTCGTTTTGTTTAGACAGGGTTTCTCTGTGTAGCCCTGGCTGTTCTGGAACTCAGTCTGTTGACCCGGCTGGCCTTGAACTCAGAGATCTGCCTGCCTCTGCCTCCTGAGTGCTGGGATCAAAGGCGTGCGCCACCACGAAAGGGTGATGTATTGATGTTCTTGAGAAAGTATTTTACTATGGGAGCCGCCAGGCTTACCTCTAACTCCTGATCCTCCTTCCTGAGCCCCTAAAATGTCCAGCTGACTTTCAAGCAATTAGTGATCACATGGCCAATGGCAACTGGGCTAGCAAGCCCAAGCCTTAGGGTCCCATCTGTCCTCCTGTGGCTCCTTGGTGCTGCCTCATATCCTGTCCTCCTTGGAAACTTCAGTGCTGGCTGCCTTGGGGATTTCTCTCCCTCCCTCCCTCCCTTCCTTCCGCGGGGGCAGGGATGGAATCCAGGGATTTACTGTGGCTACACTCTTTCATGGTCAGTGCCTCTTGCCTTAAGAACTGTTCCATTTCAGTTTCCACATAAAAACTGCACACCAAGCCAGATGTTAGTGCGTGCCCAGAATCCCAGCTGCTAGGGAGGCTGGGGCAGGAGGCTTCAAAGTTCAAAGTCAATCTGGACGAAAAAATGAGATTTAGGCCGGCCTGGGAAACTTGGTTAGAGCTTGTCTCAAAAGTTTCCTCTTGCCTGGTTAGAGCTTGTCTCAAAAGTTTCCTCTTTTCTTTTTTTTGTTTTTGTTTTTGTTTTGTTTTGTTTTGTTTGTTTGTTTGTTTCCAAACAGGATTCTCTCTGTGTAGCTTTGACTGTCCTGGAACTCCCTATGTAGATCAGGTCTTGAACTCACAGAGATCCACCTGCCTCTGCCTCCCAAGTGCCGGCATTAAAGTCATGTGCCACAACATTCAACAAATATTTTTATACGTTCGAATAAATTATATGTACACGGAGAGGTAAGCCTAAATGAATACAATGCCCATGGAGGCCAGAAGAGGGTATCAGGGCCCTTGGAGACGGAGCTATAGGCTACTGTGAGCTGAGGGTCCAGGGTGCTGGGGGCAGAGCTCAGTCCTCTGAAAGAACAGTACTTGTTCTCAAGCGGAGGCCTCACCAGCAACCAAATAAACTAATAAATAAATAACACAAGGTGTGGTGGTGCTCTGCCCATACCTCTATGTTCTAGT
>JADRCC010571566.1:0-17551 GCA_019843855.1 Hylomyscus alleni
CCTAGTTAGCACTGTCAGCCTGGCACAGCCAACAGACCCCTGAGAATGGAGTCCATGTCGGGGAAGGCTCAGATCAGACTGAGCTGTGCTCATGTCTTTTGGGAATTGTCTTGACCATTAATTGATGCAGAAGTGTTCAGCCCACTGTGGGTGACACCATTCCTTGAGCAGGTAGTCTGGACTGTATAAGAGAACTAAGCACCAATCTGCCAGCAACATTCTTCCATGGTTTATGGTTCAAGTTCCTACATGAGTTGCTGCCCTGACTCCCCTTGCAGACAGACTGTAGCATGGAAGCTGAAGTAAGCCCCTTCTTTCCCTCCCTTGTTCTTGGCTAAAGTGTTTTATCACAGAGGCAGAATGAAACTAGACCAGCTCACCTAACAAACTCACATACCCATAGGCTTTTTACCCACGCTTCCTTCCTTTCTCTTTTCCATCTTATTCCCATGTGCAATGAAGCTTGCTTCTCCCATTTTATTTTATTTTATCTTATTTTTTAATGTATGGAGAACTGAGTTTAGGGCTTTTCCTATCCTAGACTATCATCTCGTACTAAACTACACTCTCCAGCCCTTTTCTCTTCTGCTACAGAACAGTAAGTGAAAAGCCCTGTTGACATCACTGGTCCAGCCACTGATTTTTAGTCACACTTATAAACTAAGCCATCTAACATAACTCTTTTAGAAAATTTTCTTAACGTGATTCAGTTTTTAGCTCATTCACTTTTTCAGTCGCAGATGCATCCTACATACACAAAATCATTTTAGCCGAAGAACTAGCTCTATCTTTAGTTTAAGATGAACAAGAATGGGAGGCTGGACTTACAGCTCAGTGACATAGACGTCCCTAGCACAGGAATGGCCTGCACTCGATATCAAGTATTGAAAATAGTAAAGAATAAAAGTAAACAGTAATACATGAAAAAGTAAAAATTGGTAAGCAAATGTCTAACTCCTACATATCTGAAAAATATCGATATGTATGCCAAAGAACAGGAAATACGAGATTAAAATTAGATAAGGACATTTATGGTTTAATGATTAGCTATGAAATTAGCTTCTCTGGGAAGTCTTGAGCCCTGGTTCTTTCTACTTCCGACATGTAACTGAGGTCAGAAGGGTCCGCAGAGACCAAGTTTCTTACTAAACTGCTGGTGTTTCTGTTTTTCCAGCTCGGTGCTCCATGCTGTTCTACAAGATAAAGTTACAAAATTCTTTCTGTACTGTGAAGAATGCTAGGCTTGTTTAATTATGATTGAAACCCTGCAACAGCTGTCTAGATTTCCCCATAGCTCCAAAGCTCAGCCGTAAACCACTTTCTCTCTCTCAGTTTAAACTCTACTTCCATAAACTATAGTCTGAAATCTCTAGGGCCTCCAAGCCAAGGCAAAGTTATGCTAGAATTCTCTATGAATTTGAATTGAAAAGGGACAAGGCAGATGATTTATGGATGGAAGTGTCTCATGCCATGGCCTGTGGAGCATCATGGAGGAGAGTGATGCGTGGCTGAGTTTACCGCTGCGTTTTTGACTCACCCCCTCATGCTGATAACTTGAAGACCTTCAAGCTACTCCTGAGTGTTGAGGGCTTCCTTTCATGTTTCCCCACAAAGATAAGGGTTGAGTGCAGCTTGCCAAGCCTTTACAGAATAATCCTACATCTTTTTTTTTTTTAACCTCAAAAGCCAACTTAA
This sequence comes from Hylomyscus alleni, assembly GCA_019843855.1. Lineage (NCBI taxonomy): Eukaryota > Metazoa > Chordata > Mammalia > Rodentia > Muridae > Hylomyscus > Hylomyscus alleni. Next base: position 1,696 of record JADRCC010571566.1, read on the forward strand.
ATGTGATCAAATCAGATAGCAGAGTGCTCTTATTAGCAAGGTTATCTGGTCTGGCTTAGACAGACAGCTGACGTGCTTATACGAGCAGGACATTTAAATAGGTCACAGTATCAGAGAAAAAAGATGTGTTTCAAAGGCTGTGCTGGGATCCAGTAGTGTAATCCAATGCAGCGTGTCTAATTTTGTTGATTATCCTTGACACTCTAGGCATTTTTTAGTCAAGATGAGGGGTCCCCTGACCTCACCTGTGTCAATTCCTGTGTGATTATAGGACCCCAAGACAAAAGTATCTGACTCGTTATCATGAAGAGGGCATTGTTTGTACTGTCAAAAGAATAAGATAAGTTTCTCAGGCTAAAGATGGAAGGATAATAGCATGGTCAGCTGTGTGTGTACATGCATGTGTCTCTGTGTATGTGTCTCTCTCTGTCCTCTCTCTGTCTCTGTCTCTCTCCCTGTCTCTGTCTCTGTTTCTCTCCCTCTCTCTTTCCCTCCCTATCCCCCCTCCCTCCCTCCCTCTCTCTCTCTCTCTCTCCCACCTCTCTTTCTCTCTCTTTGCGTGTCTGTGTGCCTGTGTCTATGTGCATGTGTATGTGTGTCATCTGTGTTTGTACTGAATGTGGTGTGCCTGTGTCGGTGTGTTGGTGTAGGTCAGAGATTGATAGCATGTTCTTCCTCAACCACTCTCCACCTTATATAACAGGACAGGGGCTCTTGATGAACCTTTAGTTTGTTGGCTCAGCCAGCCTAGCAAGCCAGCTTACTTGGAAAATGTCCCATCTTTTGCCTTTCATCTCTGCTTCCTGTGTGCTGGCATTACCAGCTGGCAACAGTGATTTCACAGCATTGACATGGGTGTTGAGAGTCTGAACAACCATCTTCACATTCGTGTGGTAAGTGCTTTACCCATTGACCTATCTCCCCAGCCTCCCATTAGCTATTTTCAAAACAGTGGCTTGTTTGAGGAAATTCAATTTTCTTAAAACAGAAAATAATAAGTATGTTTTAAAAAGTGGTGGGTATGATTCTAGATTCATGTATTCAGTTTATAAGAGACATTGCTTTTAAAATAGTATTTTATTCTCACCATATTCCTCTAACTTCTCCCAGCCCTAGCCCCCAACCCCTCACCACCAATTTTGGGGTCTTTTAGTTTTTTAACAATAGACTGAGTCCAGTTTACGCTGCCTGTACACTCAGGGTTGGAGTTATCCACTGGTGAGTGGTTGGACCCATAAGCTACCCGTAGCTTCTCAGCAATGTCGTCTCATGAACCCCTTTTCCCTCAATGCTAGCCTTTGGAAAAGCTTGATCTTATGCAGGCAATCACAGCCACTGTTCCTAACTTATAATACACATGGTGCTTCTCTCCCATCCAGGAGACCCCATTTCAGTCCGTTCCTCCCTACCCCTGGCTCTTCCTAACTTTCTACTCTACTTCTCTGCATCCTGGTCCTTGAGGTTTGGAGTAGGAGCGATACAGATACACTTTCATGGAGAAGCATTCCATTGACACGTATTCTCTGCACTTTGACCAATTGTGAGTTTCTGCATTAACAACTGTCTACTAAAAAACAAGCATCTGTAATGAGACTAGAAAACTGAACTGATCCAAAGGTAAATAGAAACACACTTAGAGGACATTTTGATACTATGTTCCTTTAGCAGAATAATAGAAATATATTTCCTAGGATAGACGAACTCCACAACTATGGGCTCTTGGCTGGATTTACAATACCAGAAATTATTCTTTTTTCTATGTACTAGGTTTTAAATCCAATCAGAAAGGATCTAGTTATCCCCCAAAAATATACGCTACTGTTGCATCTGTGATCATATATTCCTACACCTGTCATTATGGTAGTGCCCAGGGATGACATTTAGGTAAGACTGCTGATAACATTTCTCCCCAACTGCCTGCCCCTTCCCAGTATTATAAGAAGCTAGCCAGAAGGGAGATCAGTACCGACTTGATTTTTCTTTGTTCCGTCACCAAAATGATTGATTTATTTTCTTAAATCACTCATTTCCACACCCCAGAGTCTGACTTGATGACATTTGAAGGTAAGTTATGTCAGGTTATTTGTGGTTTGGGCTTCATGAGCTTGTCAAGGGTTGTGTCAACTGACTGTAGTTTGCACCTAGGAGGCTTAGGGAACTATGGTCCTCACTATTTGTGTTGTTAATGGGTGTGATGTTAAGAATGCTTGCTTCAGCTCCCAAGCATCTTTAGTCTTGAATCATCCCCTGGTCTGTGTCTTGAGATAGACGCATAGAACAGATTATTGACATCCCTAGGGCCTGTTCTACTTTGCCCATCCTAGAATCTTGCCTGATTCCCAGGTACCCTTGAGTCCTTTGTCTTCATTTCTCCTTAGAAGCCACCCTAGCATACCTTGCCAGCTTTAATTAATCAAATCAGTAGGAAAATAAATAAGTCAATGAGTTCAGCAAGCAGGTGGAGGTGTCCATGTTCTCTTAGCCAATTATGTTAGAGGGAGCATATGTCTAAGAGTCACAAGATTGCTAATGCCCATTCGTAATGACAAAAGCAAAGGTTCTTTCATGAATTTTGCCATTTTTTTTTAAAAATTTCAAGTTCAATTTAAAAGTAAGTTGATCCATTGTATTACATCCCAAACTAGAATGGCCACCAATTAGGACACTTGGGACTATTATTCCTCCAATGTGAGTTTTTTTTTTTTTTTTAAAGGATGGATGTGATTTTTCAGAAGATACTGATTTCCAGTCAATGCCCTCTCCTTGACAAGTACTTTTCTTATCCTGAAGGTCAAAAGGTGAGATACACTGAGGAATAGATGTGGAAACAGGAGAAAAATGATTCTGAAAGGAGAGATGTAGTCTTTCACAGGCTTGATCTTAAAGAGTTTCTGAGTGCCTTGGACTCAGAAACACAGCTTAGAATGATATCTTATTTGTTTATTGACTTACTCAATTTGGATTTATAGTTTACTCCCCAGATGAATATCCATTTGTTTTCTTTTAAGATACAGTCTTTACACTTTTGCTATCTTCCATTCACTCCTTATCTTTGTAGCCTCAAACTGTATCAAGATTATTTTGAATGGGAGGTATTAGAACTAAAAGTATTTAAAAAGACATTTATGAGTCTATGGTGGTCTACTAGAAGACTTACATGTTTGCTTTGTTCTTCTGTTATGTTCTCAACGTATTGGTCTCCATTTGGTTTTATGAATGAAGCATGCTACTTTTCAGATCATCAGAATTGCCAGCCAGGGAGTAAACCACCAGAGGTGTCTGACTCCAGGTAACAGGGCTGACATATCTTCATGGGGTCTAACCCTCTTGGTTTGAGAAAATCCAATTTCTTGAAAGCTGCCTTTTTAATGAAAGGCCACATTTTCTAAAATCCAGCTGGGAACATGACTGTCTCCCTCTAGCAGCTGGGCTCTAATTACTGCACATAAACAAACATCATCTGGAACTGAGCCATCTCACAACCCTGGCTACAATTCATTTTCAAGCTGACCAGGCTCATTTATTACTAATGACAGGAGTCTGTGGCAGGCTGGAGTTGGCAGGGCCAACTCCCTATGTATGTGTCTTTTCAAACTGGCTCTATGAACCTTAGATAACATACTGCCTAAACTCATGGTTCTCCAACCTCCACCCACTTCCATGCCCTGTGTCACGACATTGTCTATTTGTTGTCCATTTAAAATACGCGTACAGAGCTGTGTTTTATTGTCAAATGCTGCTATTTGAGTCTTGTATGTTTCTACCATGCCTCTTTATGTGTTAAATAGGGGCCTTTTTAGAAAGCACCTGTTTAATGTTTGAATTATTCAAAGCTGTAAGCAGAGAATTTTGACATTGTTGAATGTGTAGAGAAAATAAACAGGGAGCCATCTGAGGCACCATCCTGTTCTAATCTGAGAGATAACAAGCGAAGAGCAGCCTGGCAGCAGAGTCTGAGCTGCAGTAATCATCTCTTCTTCCTAGAGTCGGGAAGAGCTGGAGCCTGTCACTCTCATTTCTGCATTAACAATGATATTATCCCTATTTAATTATCCTTGTTTCTTATTTTAAGAGAGAGTAAGACACAGAATGTAGCATTCTTAATATAGGCTGGAACCATTCTTCTCTTTATGTTTTTAAATATTTAATTTTTTTTATTTGCTGTTTCCACCGTGTTTTCTAGATCTTGAGTCTGATTATTACTGTATTTCCCTTTTTAGGTACCGATAATAATTTTGAGGGTGATGTACTATATACCAAGCAGTATTTGAAGCTCTAAGTGTATATTTTTGTTTATCCTCCAAGTACTATATGGTATGTAATATTTATGTGTGCATATAGTATATGACTCCATTTCACAATTCTGAGAAAACTGAAGATGAGAGAAATTATGATTTTTTTCCCAAGGTCTCATTAGCATTTAAATGCAGCAGCCTCATTCCAAACCTCATTCTTGTCATACTCTGTTTATATTTTTTAACATGATATCTTTTGAAAAGGTACTAGCTGTTGCTTCCATGGACATAACTGGTCACTGTCTATTCTCATTATTGAGCTAGGGAACACTTGACCAGAAAGTCAGTCTTAGTAGTCCTTAAGCAGTTTCTAAACTTGGCCCGGAGCTGAACATGAATGTTTCTCAGAGAGCTGATAAAAAATAAAAGTCTGGCGATTAGCTGTGAGTGACAGTCTATTGCATAGCAAAACCATGCCAGGAAGTTTGGTAAGGTAGAGCAGGTTGAGACCCAGGACTCTGTGGGCACACATCTGAGGCTTTGGTGACTCCGGGCCTGGAACATGTGCCATGCTCCACACATAAAAGACACGTGTCCTGTGGTCACATAGGCCCAAAACAGAGTTCTCCATGCTAATGAGGTACCTAGAGGCCCTGAGGACTTAGCCAATAAGCTTCCCTTCCCAGCCATTCCTCCCTGCAAAAGGTATTTAATCTCAGGCCTACCCTCAGAAGTAGGTATGGTAGATTATGCATCCATTTTGTGCCTCGAACAACCAATAAAACTCTTTAGAACCACTGACTCTCTCTTTTATGAAGATCTGCCATGGATAGCCATGGAGAAGGCATTCAACTACAGAGCCTCAACTTAATTCTCCCATAGAACATGTCCCTGTGCTCCCAGCCACAACTGCCACCAAGCCTCCCTCTGCCAAGCTAAGGCTAATCACTGTTGGGACAAGCCAGAGTGTCCCTTTCCCCTGGCCCAGGGCTAAGATGCTAATCCCAGCCCAAGGACCCCTGACATTGTTCTCAGTTCCTCTGAAGCTCCCAGTAGCGCTAGGATGCCCAAGAGTCTGAGAACCCGTCATCCCAGCCTCACCGCAGGCCTGGGACACTCAAACCACCTCCAGTTCCCCACATCTCAGACTGTGGTTTCTCACTCCCAGAGCAGTGTCTCGGTGCTTCTCTACAGCCCAGCACCTGCCCTGGCCATGGTGTGGGACAAGCACAGTCGAACTCTCCACGTTCTGCCTCCCCAAGTAGCCATGCTTACAAAGCAGACTCGGACCCACAACACTCCAAGAGTAAGGAAGAATCCTGGCTTCTAGGACATGCTCTCTGTCATAGAACTTAGTAGTAAGTGCAATTCATGAATATGGCATTGATAAAAAGAGTTGAATTAGTAATATGGATTAGTAACAAGGACCATAATGCAGAAGAATGGAGGGGGTCTGCAAAATCAATGGAGTCTAACCACCAGAAAATAAATGAAAAACCCATATGGGACACCAGAGTCCAGGAAGTCACATGGGAGGCGGGCAGATACACAAGCAGTAGAGATGGTAGAGATGCAGGAAAACGGCAAGCCCTATACAAACATTTCCTTCTTTGCCATACAGACAAAAGTAGTAAAAATAAATTGTCAGGGATTACATGCTGGCAAAGGAGATGGACCAATCAAACCAGGACTAAGAGGCATAGTGCACCCATGTTTTGTAGAATATCTCTATCCAGAACTCCTCATCCTCTTAAGAAGTTTTGCTTGACCCTAATCTAGTGCTTATCATTGACCTTGCCTTCCTTCCTATCATGCCCAGACATTTTCCTTGTGTAACTTATTATATGTTTATGCTCATTTATGTTTATTTATTTTTTAACACTCTAATTGAAATGAAATTATATCACTTTCTCTCTTCCTGGCCCTCCAAGTTACCTTCACTCAAGACCCTCCCTTGTCTTCCATTCTTGAGATGATAGTTTTGTGTGTGTGTGTGTGTGTGTGTGTGTGTGTGTGTGTTGTGTGTAGGTGGATGTGCATACACATACAACACACACACACACACACACATTCTGCTGAGTCCCTTTGTCCCTTTTCTTGGTGATATGTATGACTTCATCTTTGACCACTCCACACTGATCAACCAATAAGGATCTGGCTCATCCCTGGGAGAGTCTAATTCTCCTTCTTCCTGAATCCATTAGTTTCCAGGTTTGTTTTTGTTTTGACAAAAGGTGGGATCTCATATATTTTTCAGTCTTCCATAGTACATGTCCATTTGGTATTTCCATTGTTCCAGTCTTATACAGCCGTTTCTTATTTATACAGACTTTCTAGGGAGGACTATTTGATAGCAAACTTCCTAGTACCTTGGATCTTATGATCTTTTATCTCCCTTTTCTATGATGTTCTCTGGGTCATAGATGCAGAAAGTATAATGTAGACTTATCCATTGGGACTAGGCTCCCCACAATCTGTTGAGCTCTGCATTGTGTTCAGTTGTGGCTTTTGGTGATTGTCTCCATCCGCTATAAAGGAAGTTTCTTTGAAGAGGGGTTGTAGATGCACTTATCTGTGTGCCTATAAGTTTTAGAATGTAGTAAGGGATTATGCTAGTCTAGCAAAATGAACTTAGTAGATTGGTTTTAAGGTTCTTGACATCACTAGCCCTAGGAAGTTGGTTACTTCTTTAGTGCCAGACATAATTTCCCTTTTGGTGAGCGGGCCTTAAGTCACATTAAACAGCTGTTGGTTGCCACTGGTGTGTATGTGTGTGTGTGTGTGCACGCGCACCCACGCGCACGAGTGTACCTTTATGCATATCTTGCCATGCTGGTGGTTGTCCTGATTTGTGAGGGTTGTATCTGGGTAGGACTGTTTAACTGCTTCCCTCCCTTAGAAGTTTGCACAGTTTTTTTACGGTAAATGCAGCGGACATATCCAAGTCCTGTATCTTAAGCATAAGGTATCTTCAACAATAGAGAACTACAGTCACCTCCAGAGGGGCAACCGAGGGTTGCGTTGATTTGTTCTGGGAAATGCATAGACTATCCTGACCAGACCTTCCAAGGAAGGTTTCTCACACCTGGTTCTGGGGTTTTTGTTAGTCTATGATTCTTGTGCAGAGCACGGTCAACTGAAGTGATTGAACTTCCTTTAGATTTTATATATCAAACAACCTAGGAGTTATTTATTCCTCATTCTTCCTTCTCCTCCTGGATTAACTTCCCTCCTTTCATCCCAGCTGAAGCCATATATCTTTCTTCTATTTCCCACATAATACCATCTATATCCTGTAACTCCCCTTCAAGGCCTCCACCTCTGGTCCCTTTATAATTTACTGGTCTTTGTGGTTTCTTCATGACATGTACTCATAAATGAAGATTTGGAGTTTTGAAGCACATATGATTGAGAAGATATACCACTGGTCTTTCTGGTTCTGGGTTACCTCATTCAACATAATCTTTTCTAGTTCCATCTATTGGCCTATGAATTTCATGTTTGCATGCACTCCATCTTCATTTTCAATTCTTCCATTGAAGGATATTTAAATTGTTTCTCTTTCTTGGATATTGTGAGTTGGGTGGCAATAAACATTGCTGAGATATATCTGTAGAGTAGGATTCTCTTCCTCCACAACCTCACCAGCATTTGCTGTTGGTTGTTTTGTTGAACTTTGCCATTACAGCTGGGATGAACTGAAATTTCAAGTTCTTTTAATCTATATTTCCCAAATAACTAAGAAGGACGGACACTTTTATTTCTTCTATTAAGAACTTTATGTCTAGATCTCTAGCATGTTCTTGGAATCCTTTGTGTCCTTGATTCTCATATATAAATTCTGTAAATTAGCAATTAGATCCAATTTATTCATAATTTATTGCATAGGACCTGTTACGAAGATGTGGGGAAGGAAGGAATGCAGGCAAGAAGAGAGTTCAGTCCTAGAGATGAAAATAAAAGTCCATTTTATATACTAAGTCTAAGCTCAACAGTGGGAAAAATAATTTTACTTGAATAGGGTTACTGCTTTGTCATCAATTAGCATTGATGAGACTCTGGTTTTACATATTATAGATATATAAGGAAAAGCAAAGCCAAACACCACAAAGGCCCTTAAAAATGGTATGATTGAGAACAAGTCTATTTTGGAATGCTCTTTGCTAATAAGGTAGAATGTTCCAGAGAAAATAACACATTTTTAAGAAGTTCTTTTTAATAAGACTCTTTGGAAGTATAGAGTTGATAAATAAACTATGTATAGATGATATAAGATGCTTTTCTTCCTATCTATGCATTAAGTATAATAAATATGCCATAGATTCTCTTGCTGGTCTGCCTACCAGGAACATGAAAGAAAACCCTTTCTTACCTGAGTCTGTAAGGGTGGAGAATTACAAACAAGACACACACCAGCAGTCTCTAATGCAGAAGGCCTAAGACAAACAAATGCTAATTCCTTTTTTACTGAAAGTCAGGGCCCTCTTGCCATAGGCAAACCCCTCGGGCTGCTTCTCTTTGAATGTTTTTAATGTGATCTGTAATAAAGCACATTAAGACTGTGTGTAGCCTGCTTCGTACAAATCTTCAAATGCAGATCTACATCAGAGAAGCCAGAAGGAGAGAACAGAGCCCTATGGAAAATAGAAAGTCAAGAATAGCTGATGCTTTGAGCTTCTCACCACTATGCTCAGTCCTGAGGCATAGTAGAAAGAGGATGCCTCTTATCAAGGGGCTGCCAGCTGCATGGATCTCATTAGAGGTCTGGGACTGCCTTTGGCACCCTGTCCACATCCTATTTATCTATTATTGATGTCAGAGTTTTCTTTCTTCCCTTTCAGAATACTTCTCCCATTGTCAACGCCAACTCCCAACCCCTTCTTATTAGCAAGGTCAGAAACTAAAAGATTAAGGGAGGTTGTATCAAAAGAAATAAGCAGCATAAACCATCCTGTTCATCTCTTATCATTTCAAACAAGTAAACAAACAGCAGCAACAACAAGGACAAGTGAAAGTATCATTTGAATGGATCACTTAGCAAGTTTCTGATTTCAAGGCCGTTAATAGGAAATATTTGACTTTTACTATTTATACTGACATTTGCCCTTGTCTATAGGACCATATCTAAGAGATAATAGAGTAGGTGATTGAATTGTTGAATGAATCCAAGAGCTACCTTCCTCCTGCCTTCAGCCCTCTCTGATTCTCTTCAGAAGCACGGTGCAATTCCAGAATGAGTGATTGGACATTGAAAGATATTTGCACAGAGAAGTAGCTCTGTTTGTCTAGATTCTGTCTAAAGGTGTAGCCATGTTCTGTGGCTTGATAACTGACAACATTTCCTCATTAGAATTCCTGGTAATGGGGTAGACAAGTCACCCTTTGACTGCCAACTCCCTAGAATTCTTGAGAGTTCTCCTTGCTTTGCATACACTCCAACTTTACTGAGCCAGAGGGAGCCGTTCTGTGGACAGTCTCTCTTAATGAAAGGTGGGGAGGACTGTAGGCCCATTAAAAACAATGAGGGGAGGGTGCTGACTTAATTACCAGCTTTCCTAAAGACCTAACCTTCCTTTATTATAATATCCAGATTACTGAATTATTACTAGAACCTTTTATTCAGCACTGCTGTGAGCAAGCAAGTACAAGCAACACAGAACCCAAGTGGCAAGGAGATGTCAAGGACAGAACCCGGCATTCCTTACAGGATGATGCATCGTGTGACATTTAGATTTTGTTTTTAAGCAGATTTACAATGCTGCATGTAATCTTTCCCCTTCTCACTCCCCCTTTTTAGTTTTTTACTTTTTTTTTTTTAAACATCCTTACACATTCTCCTCCAGGCTTGACGTTCCAGCCGTTAAGGTGAGTGCACGAAAACCAGAGATTGGCTGTCAACTTCTGTGATGAATGAAGTTTAGGAGCAGATGCCAGAGAAGAACTAACCAGATAATCAGCTTTTCAATCCTCTTGCTTGCCTCCTCCTTCACAGCTCTGTGTCTACAAGGGTTCCCATCATTCCTCGTGCCAGGGAGGCCTCTCACAGGAAGACCCATAGAGGAATAATGGAGTCTAGGCTGGAATCCAGAGTAACTGCAAAGGCTGGCTATAAAAGGATTCTGGGAAACGATGAAGACAGGTCAGAGGAAGGACAGCTTCCAAAACAAGAATCGACTTAATAGGTGAATGAGATACAGTTTGCAGACAGAAATTTGGAGGAAGTAGTTCTGCATGAGAATTATCCTGGTACTGATGCAAAGCATGCTGGGGGACAGAAGGGACTTGGCTTGTCATATCCTACTGAGTCGCAGAAAACAAATATCAGTGCTTCTTATTTGTGTTTGATTTTTATATCAGAATGAAAGCTATTTCTGTGGCATCCACTCCTGTACTTGAACCTGGTGCACATACCCTCCCTGTCCCTCCTCCCATTCAGTTACTGCATAAATTCACCATAACGAATGGTAGGGGCCAGACTTCACTACTATGATAAAAATCGTACTAAAAGAAAAGTTAGAGACAGCTTGAAAAATGATCTCCTAGTTAAATTTTCGCATTGTGTTGAAGTTATTAGAAACAGTATCTAGAATGAGTTTTGACAATGATAAAAAGAGAGGCATCTATTTCTAAGAGGGGATAAATCATTTTCTCTAAATCTCAGCTGCCTCGCTTCCTGACAGCACCAGAGATGTAGATATGACTCGGCCAACTGATCCCAGCCTCTGTTCAGTCTGCTCTTCATTCCAGGATCCATCCATTCGATGTTTTATGGAATACTTAGGAATGTGGTCCTGGGCATGTTGGTACCCAGGAAGGAAGATACAACCTCTGTTTCTAAGGAAATCTTTAGTTTCCAACAATACCCTCCTCTAATGTTAAAGGAGATGCTATACTTTTTTGTTCAGGCCATTTGCTTCTCTGAATTTTCAGAAAGGTTAACAGGGTAGAGACAACATAGGCTGGGAGAAAGTAATAAACAAAAGAAACAGGTACCTACAACCAATAAAACTTTTTAAAATTTAATCTTTTTCTCTTAGATTACATAAGTACTGTATTTAAAACATTTTTCCCCTGCTCCAATTCCTATGTATTTCCCCAACCAGCTCTCTTTCAAATTAGTAACTTTTAAAATTACTGAGACTGTGCATGTGTGCATATGTGCATATGTGCATATGTGCATGTGCCCGTGTGTGTGTGTGTGTGTGTGTGTGTGTGTGTGTGTGTGTCCTGAGTCCATTCAGTGTTAATTTTAACCAGAATGAGCATATTTACTAACAGCATGCTCCTTTCCTTAGCTTGTAGGTAACAAGGAGTGATTTTGATGGACGGTCCAGATGAGACAGTATTCTGGGTCCTTGGCTAGGTAGGTCTGATTAAGTACTAACTTTAATGACTCGACTAGAGTGTAGAAAAAAGGGAGTCCTAATGAGCCATGGGTGACTAGAGAAGTCCCTGTGAAATAATGGGGCTCGTGGATTCAGATGAACACTAACAGTGATTCAAACCCCTGCAGAGATCAAGCAGTCCTATCCTATGAACAGTAGAGGCTGAAAACAAGAGGCCTACAGAAACTTACATCAAACCAGGCCCAGCATGGAGGAAGCATTCAACTGTTCAAGAGTGTAAAAACTGGCTTTTGTTTTTGTGTGCCTTCCTTCCAGTTTTAAATAGTGGGGATTTTTGTGTACTGCAAATGGGACACATCTGTGGGGTAGATCTTTTCTAAAGACCTATTCTTTTTATTTCATGAGGATTTTGCTTACTAGTATGTATGTGCGTCATATGCATACCTGGTGCCTACAGACATCAGAATTAGAATGCTGAAAACCTTCTGGAGCTGAGTTACAGGTGGTTCTGAGCCACCACATGGGCCCTGGGAATCCAACTCAAGTCTCTACAGAAGCAACATGTGCTTATAACCACTGACCACTGAGTCATCTCTCCAGCCTCCAGGAGGGGAGATCTACTCTAAGCAGAGTAACTTCAGGACTTCTTTGTGAAAATAGTAAGAGTGGTGTGTTTAAAAGTCACCACCAACCAAAGAGTGCACATGGTAGGACTCATGGCTCCAGCAGCGTAAGTAGCAGAGGATGGCCAAGTCGGTCATCAATAGGAGGAGAGGCCCTTGGCCCTGTGAAGGTTCTGTGCCCCAGTGTCAGGGAATGTCAGGGCCAGGAAGCAGGAGAGGGTGGGTTGGTGAGCAGGGGGAGGAGGCAGAGAACAGGGCTTTTTTGCTTTGTTTTGTTTCTTTTTTGTTTGTTTGTTTGTTTGTTTTTTCCAGAGGGGAAACTGGAAAAGGAGATAATCATATGACATGTAAATAAAGAAAATATCTAATAAAAAAAAAGAATATTAAAAGTCATCTCCTCAGGTACAACATTATACTTAGAACTAACAACAGTGTCATCAGCTTAAAAGCTTGCAAGGACAGAGCTCATGTTATTTACGTTTAGAATGATTTTTAAAAAAATGAGTGCGGGAGGTCAGAGGGGAATCAGAGAAAGACCGCAGTTAGGGCTGTGCCTCTGCAACTATTCACTGTTCACCGAGGAAACAGAAGGGAGGGAAGGAAATGTGGAGGCAAACAGGGTTCTTTGGAAGGGGCACCTTTCATGCACAGGGTATTATTTCAAAGTTTCACAGGGATTAGCTTTGAGTTTGAGCACAGAAACAATAAGAAGACTATTTGGTTATGTGAACAGGCTTTTATTCCCTCTACTTTTACAAAATGTATCAAGTAATTTTATGGCGTCAATAACTCTTGTTTATGTATTTCTGAACAGTGACCTCTTGGGAAAGCTAGCATTCATTTGGGTGCAGCCATAAAATGCACAATTTGTATCTGAAAACCAAAACTTGACAGCAAGTGGCTTGTATCTCTCTTTTTTTTTTTAATCAAACAATTCTGAAGGAAAAAAAATACATTTTTCATTTTTATAGCCAGGAACAGGGTATCACATAACAAGGATACAGCTTTTCAGTTGTGAAAAATGACGGCGGGAATGGCTGCAAGCAATAAATCCCACCTACCCACCCACACACTCACAAAATGTTACAGCTTTTATGTCATGTATATCTATCCTAAAACAGCCTTAAGCTACATGGAAATATACTTTTTCTGGAGAAGGAAAGGGTCTAGACTGCTAGAGTGAAATGCCAGTTTTTGCCCACTGCAAGATCCCATAGCTTCAAATTGTTACCAAAGGTCCATGAGAGTCCATCATCAATGTAGCTAATGCCGTCCTTTGCATTCCAAGTTGGGGCAGAGCAGACTCTGGCTCAGAAGCAGTATTGACATCGTCTGTCAGGATGGACTTGCTTGTAATACCACTGCTTTCTTAAACAAATCCAATTTGGCACGTTGCTCAATAATGAGAATGTATTAACCCAATTATAACAGCCATAATTTGAAGATGTTTCTCGTGCGAGAAAATTAATTTAATGGGTAGTTGTTTCCATAAATTTACACGATATAATTGCTGCGATTTTGATGATAAGATATAAATTTAGCTGTATTTATTTAATTAATCATAAATGAATGTCTGAGTTTCTATAGAGAAATGTAATTAAAAGTGCAGAATGATGGATTTCCTATTTTTAGACTAGCTTCATAGTAAGTCCGACTTGGGCCAAGTTTCCATTGACCAGCCACATTCCCATAATACTCCTGGTTATGTGTCAGAAGCCGGACCTGACTCACCTCCCCTTTCTCTGTCTCCTTCAAGAGAGTTTGTCAGCAGCACTTGCACATTCGGCTCCTCTCTTCATTTTTCTTTCCCTCTGGGCTTTCCCAGGGTCAGTCATCAATGCTTCAGTGAGAGTTGGCAATGCCCAGCTTGAAGCATTCCTCCAACCATGTAATGAGAAGCCTTGGTATACAAATGGAATCTCAGCTGTCGGAAGGAAAACACGTCTAAGCTAAAAAATAATAATAGTGTCTAAGTTTCCCTAAGCAACTCCAATAGCCAGACTCTCTTTGTTTCCCTGATCATGACACCTTCACTTGTCTAAAAGACAAGTAATCCTGAGACACGATTGCTGCTTGTTAAGTAAAAGAAACACATGAAAATGTGAGCGTTGGCTTGGGTGTATTATAGGCTGTGAGACAGCAGGACTTAGGACCTTACCTCTGTGTATATAGTCATCATGCAAACACTAGCAAGGAACTTTTGATACTTAATTGGCTTTGGACTCATTTTTCTCATCCCTCTTCTACATCAAGTCCTTCCTGCTCTTGGAGTTTTCTCTTAAATACCATTTAAATTGTGTATATACTATTAAAATGTGTATATACAACATATTATGTATATGTTGGCAGTATACTGAAGTATACAAATACTGTTATTAATTTTTATATTTGAATCTATAATATCTTAGAATCATTCCTAAAAGACATAATCATCTTTTCAAAAAATTATCCTTAATCTTTATTACAGTTCAGTCATTATTCCCCCTCTCCCAGTCCAACAGTTTCTCGTCCCACTCCTCCTCCCCTGTCTCCAAAAGGATGCCCCTACCCCTCACCCCGCTAGGCCTTCTCACTAGCTGGGGCCTCCAGTCTCTCCAGGGTTAGGTTCATCTTCTCTGACTGAGGCCAGACCAGGCAGTACTCTGGAGGCTTCATATCCACTAGTGTATACTGCCTGGTTGGTGGCAAATGTCTGCGAGATCTGGGGACAGGGGTTCCAGGTTAGTTGAGGCTGCTGGTCTTTCTATAGGATCGCCCTCCTCTTTAGCTTCTTCTAGCTTTTCCCTAATTGAACATAGGAATCTCTGGTTTCTGTGCATTGGTTGGGTATCAGTATCTGGGTCTGACTCATTCAGCTGCTTTTTGGCCCTCTCAGAGGGCAGCAATGCTAGGCTCCTGTCTGCAAGCACACCATAGCGCAATCATCTTTTAACTAGCTAGTCAATCTTGGTGCAGTTCTTTGGGAAATTTTTAATTAATTTGAGGTCTTCGTGAAAAACAAATAAACAAAAACAAGATGCAGCAGGGCGGTGGTGGCGCACGCCTTTGATCCCAGCACTTGGGAGGCAGAGGCAGGTAGATTTCTGAGTTCGAAGCCAGCCTGGTCTACAGAGTGAGTTCCAGGACAGCCAGGGCTATACAGAGAAACTCTGTCTTGGAAACAAAAAACAAAAAACAAAAACAAACAAACAAACAAAAAAACAAGATGCTAAACAGACAGGGTAAAATGTACCATACTCAGTTCAAGTTAATATTAAGTGTATCTGTGCCACTGCTTTGGTATTAAACTGAAAATTTTAATTTTCCAAATTGAAAACTTTTCTATAGTGTCCTGTGCCAAAAGCTCTGTTATGCTATCCTTGTGATCTCTCTTTGGAACACTTACATATAAGAATGAACCTTCTTTTCCCCAGAGGAAATAAGTGGCATACTCCACCACTCTGATTCTGTGGAGCTGGACCTCTAAGTTTTAACTATATCAGTTATTCTTTGTTTCTCCTGGCTGCAGAAACTTATATTTCTTATATAATAAGCAAGACAAACAGTGATAATTCCTACAATTTCTAAATTGTGACAATTGAAACATCCATTCTTAAATATAGTTACTAATATATGATAGAGAAAAATTTTTATCAAAATTTATAAAATTTTT
>JADRCC010571567.1:25059-40459 GCA_019843855.1 Hylomyscus alleni
CAAACTATGGGAACAAGGGAAAAATTCCTGAACAGAATACCAATGGCTTGTATTGTAAGATCAAGAATTGACAAATGGGACCTCATAAAATTGCAAAGCTTCTGTAAGGCAAAGGACACTGTCAATAGAACAAAATGGCAATCAACAAATTGGGAAGAGATCTTTACCAATCCTACATCCGATAGAGGGCTAATATCCAATATATACAAAAAACTCAAGAAGGTAGACTCCAGAGAACCAAATAACCCTACAAAAAAATGGGATACAGAGCTACACAAAGAATTCTCAACTGAGAAATACTGAATGGCCAAGAAACACCTAAAGAAATGTTCAACATCAAATCAAAACAACCCTGAGATTCCACCTCACACCAGTCAGAATGGCTAAAATAAAAAACTCAGGTGACAGCAGATGCTGGCAAGAATGTGGAGAAAGAGGAACACTCCTCCACTGCTGGTGGGAATGCAAGCTGGTACACCACCTCTGCAAATCAGTTTGACGGTTCCTCAGAAAATTGGACATACTATTACCTGAGGACCCAGCTATACTGTTCCTGGGCACATACACAGAAGATGCTCTAACATCTAATAAGGACACATGCTCCACTATGTTCATAGCATCCTTATTTATAATAGCTAGGAGCTGGAAAGAACCCAGATTCCTTTCAACAGAGGAATGGATACAGAAAATGTGGTACATTTACACAATGGAGCACTACTCAGATATTAAAAACAATGAATTCATGAGATTATTAGGCAAATGGATAGAACTAGAAAATATCATCCCAAGTGAAGTAACCCAATTGCAAAAGAAAACATAATGCACTCACTGATAAGTAGTGCTTTTGGATACTAGCCCAAAGGCTCCAAATAACCAGGATACAATTCACAGACCACATGAAGCTTGAGAAGAAGGAAGATCAAAGTGTGGGTGCTTCATTCCTTCTTAGAAGGAGAACAAAATACTCACAAGAGCAAATATGGAGATAAAGTGTAGAACAGAGATTAAAGAAAAGGCCACCCAGAGACTGTCCCACCTGGGGATTCATCCCATATACAGACACCAAACCCAGACACTATTGTGGATGCCAAGAAGAGCATGCTGAAATGAGCCTGATATGGCTGTCTCCTGAGAGGCCCTACCAGAGCCTTCTAAATACAGAGGCCGATGTTAGCACCCAATGAGCATGGGGCTCGTAATAGAGGACTTAGAGAAGGGACTGAAGGAATTGAAGGGGTTTGCAACTCCATAAGAAGAACAACAATATCAACCAACCAGACCCCCTAGAGCTCCCAGGGACTAACATCAACAAAGGAGTACGCATGGCTCCAGCTGCATATGTAGCAGCGGATGGTCTTTTCATACACCAATTGAAGGAGAGGTCCTTTGTCCTATAAAAGCTCGATAGATGCCCCAGTGTAGGGGAATCGAGGGTGGGGAGGTAGGCGTGGGTGGTTGGTTGGAAGAACACCCTTATACAAGCAGGGGGAGGGTGGATGTCATAGGGTATTTCTGGGAGGGAGGGAAATCGGGAAAGGGGATAACATTTGAAATGTAACTAAGGAAAAATACAATAAAATAAAAAATAAAAAATAAAAGCTGCACCAAAAAAATTAGATAAGACAAAAACATAAAACTATGATTAAAATCATTAAAAATAAAAAAATTTACAAACTCATATATATAGCTTTAAGTATTTATAAATATTATAGTGACATAATAAACATGTACATATATCTCTAGGCTATGCACTATGATAAAGAAGATTTAAATAAATCAATATGTGCTGATACTCTAAATTATTTCAACATATATATTAAGATATATATTTAAGGAGTTGGTGAGACGGCTCAGTGGGTAAGAGCATTGATTGCTCTTCCTGAAGGTCCTGAGTTCAAATCCCAGCAACCACATGGTGGCTCACAACCATCTGTAATGAGGTTTGACGCCCTCTTCTGGAGTATCTGAAAACAGCTACAGTGTACTTACGTATAATAATAAATAAATTTTAAAAAAGATATATATTTAAAAAAATACATTAGTACTTATTCTGTACTGGGCTTAAAATATATTGGGACTATAAATATAAAGATAATGACTAAAGACAAAGATGATGGTAAAAAGTTTATATCCCATATCCAATAAGATCCTGAAATTACTAGTATTAGACAAAGTTACTTCTGAGACAATGGAAAATGCCGTCTAGATAATTTTATTTTTACTTATAATATTTAACAATACTTATTAAATTACAAAACAGTATAAATATAGAAATAATATAGAAATGGAAAAAATCAAGGTCAACAACAATGTTTTTTGACTTTGTACAGAAAATTCATTAAAGCCAGAAAAATATTAAAAATTTCCCGTCACAACAAAAAAGTCTAAAGTTAAAACTATGTTTAACTTTGAAATACTGCCTTATTTTTTTGAAGTGAATGAAAAATCAATTCAAATTATTACTGAAAGTCCTAGTCAGAGCAATTAGGTAATAAAAGTAAAATAATCTAAAACATGAAGTAAACATGTTTCTTTTTGCAGGCAATCTTGTACACAGAAAACTCTGTAGAATCTATAACACAAAACTGTAGAATCAATAAACTATACTAAGTTGCAGGATACCAAATAAATAAATAATAATTTATTGTGTTTCTCTGCACTGCTAGTGAACAAGAGAAATTCTGCTATATTATCTTGAAGAAAATAAATGCAAATAAAATAAGCAGAGAAAGGAAAACATTTGTGTAGAAGTGTTTCAATGACATTAAGACAAATGGAATCTAACTTCAACAGACTTTTTAAAAAAAAATATTTATTTTATGTATATGAGTACACAGTCTCTGTCCTGAGACACACCAGAAAGACAGAATCTGATCCCATTGTAGATGGTTGTGAGCCACAAAGTAGTTGCTGGGAACTGAACTCAGGACCTCTTAAAGAACAGTTAATGTTCTTAACTGCTGCGCCATCTTTCCAACTCCCTCAAGAGACTTTATAGAGACACAGCTGCTCAAACATCAGATGCCCTATTTAAAGGATGCTGCCGCTCATGAAAAGCTGAGAAGGTATATGGATGGACAGTAGTACAACTGAATAGACTTAGGCCATAAAATTGTAAACTAGTAAATTTTAAGCTTTGCATTACTGTCATCTATGATCTGGGATGTCATCAGAGACCACTGTGGCACAGGTTTACCTTACAGCTTAATACTTAGCAGGAGGAAGTGGAGGAAACTTTTGGAGGATAAGTCTTATGGGCAGCTTTCTGGTAGCTAGGTGTGTGTCCTTCAAGGACTTTAGTCCCTCCTCCCATCGTTTTTAATCCCTTTAGTGGATTGGACTTCTAAAAATGGAAAGGTGACTAATGTGTATATTTAAATATAGCAAGAACTGTTGAATGGAATATAAAACTGTTAGTTATACACTAAAACCAACATATTAAATGTAGTGACCAAAAGTTTTTTTGATATTAAGCCCTTGAGTGGGATTCCGACTTTTAATCAATAAGTATTATTTTGTCAATTAGTAGTATAAAATTCAGTTGGTAAAATGGTTGTGCTACATGTGGCTGTAATCCCAGCATATAGGATGTACAAGCAGGAGGATTGCCACCAAGTTTAAAGGCAGCCACTGCTACATAGTAGTAAATCTTGTAAAATAACTAACTAACATGGTTTATAGGAACATGGGAGCGCAGGAGGCTGAAGACCATGCTTTCTTGTGATCTTTTTCAAAACTCTCTTTTTCCCCTAATGTGTGCCATGTCAGTCACCTTGCTCTGATAGGCAAAAAGTTAAAACTTCTTTAACCTAGCCCAACTATCACATAACTTTGAAGTATAATGATATATATGGAGCATGAGAATTTTCCTGTAAAAATCATGCTTTTCTACAGAATAGACCAAGAGAAAAACTTCCCAAGCTATTTTTATAGAAAACAATAGTATTATTTCTTCTAGTAAAATACTGCAAATTTATCATAAGAAAGAAAAGGCTAACGAGCTGGCATACACCTTTAACCTCAGAATCCAGCATCCTGGAGGCAGAGGCAGGCAGATCTCCACTATACAATCCCAGGGAAGCTAGAGTAAGAATCTGCCTTTATCAAAAAATAAAAAAAAATAAAAGTAAAAGATAAAAAGGAGAATATATCACAATACATTTCAGAAGTGCAGGACCAGTTTAAAAAAATCAATCACTTAAAAATCAATCCAAGGGCAGTGGTGGCACACGCCTTTAATCCCAGCACTTGGGAGGCAGAGGCAGGATTTCTGAGTTCGAGGCCAGCCTGGTCTACAGAGTGAGTTCCAGGATAGCCAGGGCTACACAGAGAAACCCTGTCTCAAAAAAAAAACAAAAAAAAAAAAAAAACCAAAAAACCAAAAAACCAAAAAAACCCACAAAAACAAAAAAGTTAGCCGGGCGGTGGTGGGACACGCCTTTAATCCCAGTACTTGGGAGGCGGAGGCAGAGGCAGGTGGATTTCTGAGTTCCAGGCCAGACTGGTCTACAAATTGAGCTCCAGGACAGCCAGGGCTATACAGAGAAACCCTGTCTCGAAAAACAAAACAAAACAAAACAAAAATCAATCCAGTCAATTATAATAATCTCAACAGAATAAAATATCAAATACTGCCAGGTGTGGTAACACATGCTTTCCTGAGCTCCCAGCCCACCAGTTAGCCAGTTCTAAGCCCACCACAAGGGTTACATATTGAAACTTCTTTTCAAACAAGGAAAAACAAAACAAAACAAAACAAAACAAAACAAAAAACCAGTAAAAACAGTATAACAGCAGGCATACCATTACAAAGAAAAGCAGAATTTTGCAAACATTAGAGAGGACAGAAACAAATAAAGATATATATTGTATTCAAGGGAATAAGAGAACTGTACTTAAACTGACTACATAGTGTATTAATGGTTTGGGTGGACAGATTATGATGCTAAAGCCTGGAGATTAAACAATGTGATGCTAACACTGCAGCAAAAGACCCACACTGTTACCAAGGTCTCATTCATGGAATTCACAAACCCAGAATTAAGGTGAAAAGTTGGCCCAGCTGCTACCTTGGGTGTTGCTAACTTTAATTCACTATGATTTCATTTCCTAGTTAATCTGAAAACTCTCTCTGAGGATGGATCTCATGCAACAAGGCAGCTGCTGATGACAGAAGTTAGAAAACATCTTTGCTCCTGGGATAAATTCTGCAAATGTCCTATCCAAAGAGGAAGCTAATTCTTAGAGCTAAGATAATGGGTCCATAATGAAGGGAAGAAAAGCAACAGACAAAGCTGAGCTAATTTTCTCCAGTCAAAGGAACCAAGCAATCCATTTAAGAGAAAACAAACGAGTACAGTTCTGTTCTGGTCGCTAGCAAAGTGAACACTCTATATTACGACTTTCCCTTTCCCCTTTAACATCCCTATGTTCTGCCAAAACTCTGAAATATATTCCATGTGCTGACCACATCTTCAGTCCAGTCCTACTGCATTTCTACCTGGGGTTAGAGCAAATCACAATGAGGGACAGAAATAAATTACAATGTTAGGAAATAAGTACTAGGTTTTAAAATACTTGCATTCAGTTTCTTCTCTTGTCTTCCTATCATTCTCCAATCTCCTGACTGGATAAGTATCAATGGAAACCAAGAGGGTTAGAAACACTGGCAGGAAGAATTAACAACTTATTAAAAAAAAACAGAAAAAGACTTAAATAAATAAATAAGATAGTATAAATACAAAGCAATGAACAAGTAAAGTAGAAAGGTGGGAAGTGATTAAAAGACAGAAAAGAAAATAAGTACCAGAAACAGAGAACTAAGATAATAGAGAATGTGAGAGTCATGTTGTCTCAATTGACATCTTCTGAGAATTACCAAGAACTAAAGTGAAATAGGACAAGACACCATGAATTAGGGAGCAACGCAGCATAAAGAAGCATCTACACGTGGTGATGACTACTTACTACAAAAGAAAATTTAATCAGTAGATTAAGCTTAAGAATATTTGAGACTCTTGAGTCAGCATGCAAATTTATAATTCCAGCTTTGACACTTGCTATCCTTATGACCCTGGGGAAGTTACTTAGCCCCAAAAGAAAGAAATTCTTCACTTTGAAAGTAAAAATCAGGGACCGCCTGGGACAGCCTACAATGGTGAATTGCACAATATCTCCAAAGTCCCATCATCTAGCTCAGTGCTTGCTCTTCACTCCAGAAAAACCTTGTGAGTCCCAAGATTGTCCTGCTTCCCTGTGGAAACCTTTGGGGGCTCCAAAACTAACCATCTTGGAACCCTGTCTGACCAATTCCATTCTAGTCAGAACTGCCCACTATCCCAGTTGGTCCCTGGAATACATCCTGCACAGATGAGTTGCATGGGTCTTCCATGTCTAACTTAGTAGCAGCTCTTAGGTCATGTGTATCTCTGAGGGACCCCAAAAGCATCCTGTTTCCCTGTGGAAACCTTTGGGGGCCCCAAGAGCTTGGAACCCTGCTCCACAAATTCCATTTTGGTCAGATCAACATGCCATCTCAGTTGAGTCCACCAGGGACACAGCCTGCAGAGTAAGGTTGGCCTGAGACAGAGCCAGCAGACTCAAGAACACTGACCTCCATTATCCAGCCCACAGCAACCCACACCTTCCTGAGTAGTCCTGCTGCTATCAGGATCATCCAGCTAACATCAAGGAAAACCAGATACCTAAAGAACAGTGTAAGATCACAAGCAACAAGACCTAGGGCAATATAGCACCAGCAGAGTCTAGCAAATCTGCTACAATAAATTATGGATATCCAAAAGAAAGTGAAGCACAAGAAGAGGATCTTAAATCTAATCTTATAATGATGACAGAGGCCTTTAAAGAGGACATGAATAAACCTCTCAAGGACATACAGAAGAATACATTCAAAAGGGTAGAGGCATTAAAACATGAAAAAATAAATATAAGGAAATATAGGAAAATATAATCAAACAGGTGAAGAATATGAATAAAACTGTCCAAGACCTGTATAGGGAAATAGAAGCAATAAAGAAAACACAAACTGAGACAATGTTGGAGATAGAAAACCTAAGAAAGAGTTCAGGAACTACAGACATGCATATCACCAACAGAATACGGGAGATGGAGGTGAGAATCTCAGATGTAGAAGATAAGAGAAGAAATCAATATATGAGTTAAAGAAAATGCAAAATCTAAAAAGTTCATGACACAAAACACCCAGGAAAAATGGGACAGAATGAAAAGACCAAACCTAATCATAACAGAAATAGAAGATTCCCAGCTCAAAGGCCCAGAAAACATCTTCAACAAAATCACAGAAGGAAATTTCTATAACATAAAGAAAGAGATGCCTATAAAGGTACAAGAAGCTTATAGAACACAAAACAGTTTGGACCAGAAAAAAGAAAATATTCCTCTGTCATAATAGTCAAAACACTAAATAAATACTAAATACAAAGAAAGAATTTTAAAAGCATCAAGAGGAAAAGGTCAAGTAACAAACAAAGGTAGACCTATCAAAAGTACACACAATTTCTTATGTGAGACTCTAAAAGCTAGAAGGGCCTGGATAGAGGTCTTACAAACCCTAAGAGACCACAGATGTCAGCCCAGACTCCAATATCCTGCAAAATGTTCAATCACCATAGATGGAGAACCCAAGATATTTCATGATAAAACTAAATCCAAATAATACCTTTCTATTAGCCAACCCTTCAGAGAGAATTAGAAGGAAAATTCCAACTCAATGAGGCTAACTATACTCAAGAAAACATAAGAAATAAGTAATTTCATACCATTAAAACCAATAGAAGGCAGGCACTTGCTCTCCCCCTGCCACACAGACCTTGCGTGACAGCAGTATTTCAGGCGAAACCTTCAAGGAAGGCAGTCTCTTGCCACCCCCCCCCCCCATTGTCGCCTGGCACCCCTAACTCAGAGGTAGCCCAAATGTGTCCTCAAACTTGAGTGCTAGGTGCCTACCAAGATATGATTTATTAACAGACAAAATTGGACATTGATCTCTGACCTTTACCAAAGTTCCAATATCCTAGTCAAATCCTGGCCAGGAATTTCCTTCACCCACCCAGACTACTTGCCTCCAGCATTGTGGGTAGGGCATTGAAGCTTACAGAATGGGAGACTTACCCCAGGGCAAGGTCAAGTAAAATCCTCATTATCAGTCACATACTACAGCTAAACCACTCCTAGGAATTAGCAAGACACAAGTCTCTACTAGCCCAGAAGATTAGCATAGTGGGCGGTTTACCTCGGATGGGCGGGACCTTGAGCTGAGTATGAGTGTGAGACAGCAGTCAGCATTCAGCAGTCTGCATTGAGCATTTTGGACTCGCACTCTGACTAGAACTAGAACTTAGGTGGACTAGGACTTAGATTCATGCAGTCTGCAGCCCCCTGGGTCCAGAGCACTTGGGCCCGGGGGGTGCAGCACCAGTTGAGATTCAAGAGATTGAGCATTCAAGATTTGAGCATTTAGCATTCTAGATTCAGGGATTCTAAAGTCAGCAGTGAGCATTTGTGCCTCTGTCCTCCAGGCTGCCGCACCGCAGCCCCACAGGACTCAGGCCAGGCCCATAGGGCCCAAGCGTGCTCAGAGCCGAGGGTGCTGCACCAGTCCAGAGGAGATGGCTGCTGTTTTTAGACCCAGTGTATTTTAGATGGTCTCAGATGTACCTCGACTCTTGAGTTGCCAGATTTTTCATTTCTCTTTTGCAATGATTGTAAGAGTCTCATGCCATTTTTAAGAAATATATTCAGATAGCGCACTGCTTTGTGACGAGTCTGTCTGTTACTAGCCAAATCCCGTGCACACCTGGTCAGGACCCATCGTCTTGAGGATCAAAGGGACCCCCTGCAGAGAAACCTAGTCTGTGGCATCCCCCCCCCAACTACCAACATCAAAATAACAGCTAGTAACAATCATTGATCATTAATTATCTCTCAACATCAATGGACTTAATTCCTCGGTAAAAAGAAATAGGCTAACAGAACAAATGTAAAATAGAGCTAGAAGGGCCTGGATAGAGGTCTTACAAACCCTAAGAGACCACAGATGTCAGCCCAGACTCCAATATCCTGCAAAATGTTCAATCACCATAGATGGAGAACCCAAGATATTTCATGATAAAACTAAATCCAAATAATACCTTTCTATTAGCCAAATAATACCTTTCTATTAGCCATTTTGCTGTATATAAGAAACACATCTCAGCAACAAAGACAGTAGTCACCTCAGTACAAAGGGCTTGAAAAAGGTTTTACAAGCAAATGGACCCAAGAAACAAGCTAAGTACCATTCTAATATCTAACAAAGTAGGCTTTCAACGGAAAGCAATAAAAAAGATAGGGAAGGACACTTCACACTCATCAAAGGAACAATCTACCAAGAGGATATCACAATTCTGAACATCTATGTCCCAAATGAAAGGGCATCCACATTCATAAAAGAAAGATTGCTAAAGCTTAAATCAGACATTGATCCTCCCACATTAATAGTGGGAAACTTCAAGACCCCATTCTCACCAATGGACAGGTCATCGAGAAGGGAGCTAAATAGAAAAATAACAAAACTAACAGAGGTTATGACTCAAATGGACCTAACAGATATCCACAGAACATTTTACCCAAACACAGAATAATATATCTTCTTCGCAGCACCTTATAGAACCTTCTTCAAAATTGACCATATAATTGTGTATCTGCTGAGGCTTGCTTTGTAACCAAACACTGAAATGACCCTATGCATCATCTCAGATCACCATGGATTAAAGCTGGACTTCAACAAAAACAGAAACAACAGCAAGCCTATATATTCATGGAAACTAAACAACTCTCTATTTAATGATCACTGAGACAGGGAAAGACTAAAGAAATAAAAGACTTTCTAGAATTCAATGAAAATGAGAGCATTATACACCCAAACTTATGGGACACAACAAAAGCAGCACTAAAAGGAATGGTCATAGCACTAAGTGCCCTCATAAAGAAAGGGGAGAGTTCTCTCATACTAACAAGTTAAAAGTACATCTGAAGGTGCTAGAAAAAAAGAAAGAAAGAAACAAACAAACAAACAAATGCACCCAGGAGGAGTAGACAGCAGGAAATAAACTCAGGGCTGTAATCAATCAATTAAAAACAAAGATAACAATACAACAAATCAAGGAAACTAAGAGCTCATTCTTTGAGAAAAATCAACAAGATAGACAAACACTTAGCCAAACTAACTAAGAGGCAGAGAGACAGTATCCAAATTAACAAAATCAGAAATGAAAAGAAGACATAACAACAGACATGGAGGAAATTCAAAGATTCATTAGGTCTTACTTCAAAAGCTTGTACTCCACAAAATCTGAATGAATTGGATAATTTTCTAGATAGATAAAAATTACCAAAGCTAAAGCAAGATCAGGTAAACTATCTGAAAAGTCCTATAACCCCTAAGGAAAGAGAAGCAATCATTAAAAGTCTCCCAACCAAAAAAATCCCTAGGCCAGATGGTTTTAGTACAGAATTCTACCAGACTTTCAAAGAAGAACTAATACCAATACTCCTCAATCTATTCCACAAAATAGGAACAAAAGGAACATTGCCAAAGATACTACTCTAT
This sequence comes from Hylomyscus alleni, assembly GCA_019843855.1. NCBI lineage: Eukaryota > Metazoa > Chordata > Mammalia > Rodentia > Muridae > Hylomyscus > Hylomyscus alleni. Next base: position 35,690 of record JADRCC010571567.1, read on the forward strand.
GAGGCCAGAGTCACCCTGATATCTAGACCACATAAAGACTCAATGAGGAAAGCGAATTTCAGACCAATTTCCTTTATTAACACTGATGTAAAAATACCCCCAAAACCAAACCCAAGAACACCTAGAGAGAAGTTACCCCTTGAGAAGGAAAAGGTGGAATGGAGGGAGGACTTATATGAGGGGGTACTAGGAAGAGAGGAAGGCCTGATATTGGGTTGTAAACTGAATAAATAAACTAAAGAACACAGAAATTGTATCGCTCACCCGAAGTCCTTACTGTCTTCAGAATGTGAGGAGAAAATTCCTGTAAAGTCATAATTTTAATGAGTACTCCCAATGAAGAGTTTCTGTGAATCTCTCTGACAAAAAGTGACATTTGCACTGAAAACAGGACAAGTCTATATATTCCCAGCTCTTGCAAAGAAAACCAAAATACTAGGACTTATTCAGAAGTGAGCAGTCAATCAGTGTCAATCTATGATATACACCTGTGACTTACTGAGCAATTATTTTAAACTATCATGGTTTAAAACTATCACTTTAATTTAGCTTTTAATTTTCCTCTGAGACTGTTTCTGAGGAACATTCTGGATCCTAATTACATGGTGCCACAGCAGCTCTACATTATTGTCTGTTATACTATTTTGTCATAACAAGGAAAGGTGATGCACTTCTTTAGTCTCAGTACTCTAGAGGCAGAGGCAGGTGGAACTGTGAGTTTGAAGCCAGCCTGGTCTATGTAGGAAATTCTGGGCCAACCAGGAATTATAATGATACCTGCTTTCAAAACAAACAAACAAACAAAAACCACACGAGAATAAAATATAATAACTTTCCCTACATATGTGTTGGAAAATAATACAATATTAAGAAAAGTATATTAATAATGTACTTATTAAAGTAAAGTAAGAGAGTTCACTGAGTAGTATGGTAATAGTTTATGATCTGTCTGGACAAAGACAGCACACTCACTCCCTCAGCCTGTGGTGTGTTGGAGTAGGGGTTTAGAAAAGATGGTGCACTGACTGAGTTGGAGGTTTTTTGCCACTTCACACAGTAAAGATCATCATGTGTAGGGAGCCTGTCTCTTTAAGACAGAGTTTTTCACAAAGCCAAGCAGCAGTTGGCAGCTTCAGAAGCCTCAAACTGAACTTCCAAACTGACAGGCTGACTCACAGCACATGGCTCAGCCAACCAGAAACTGTTTAGCTGTCTGGCAGTTGACTACATCATCACAGACCTATAAATAGAGCTGCCTCCTGAGCAGTTTTGAGGCATTCCTGCCTTACCCCTCACTTTGCTTAGAAAGCTTTCTAGCTTAGAAACATTTGCTTTGGGATAATTTTGCCTTGGGGCTTATTTGCCTGGGGTCTCAGACTTTCCTTGTAATCTCGGCATGGGTTTATTTATGGGCTTGTAACTTAATGGCAATTAGTATTCTCTCAGGGTAAAAGCTGTTTTCTCTCCTTTTATTCTTGTAACATTGTCTTGTCTGTTTTACCCCACCTATCGTGATTTTCCCTCAAAGTGAATAAAGCCTGATTAAGCTACTTAGGAAGGATTGGGGTCTTATGTCTTTTAGTCCTGCTGGCTAGGATTCCCCAGAGGCATAAAGACAATCATGTAGATGCAGATCATCTGCAACACCACAGAAATATCACACGACTATAAACAAAACAAATGCTGTGTATGCTCTGTGCCCAAATGGTTCTGATGCTCACATGCATTGTTGTTCATATGAAGTCTTCCTGTAATGGGAAGACAATTTCAGTGCAAGGATGACTCAAGAAAAGTAAAGGACTGCAGTGCTGCCCAGTAATGCCTTGTTCAAGGAAGCACTGGGACAGACAGACAGTGTTTATATAGTCTCCTGTGATACAGGTTCTCTGTATTCCCATGATTTTCAATGAGAAAACAACTTTTACTTGCACTAAGTTAGGCAGGTGGTACATTTGAACACACAGGCAAATCTAGGAAAAATCAAGATATTTGTTATACGGGAACTCACAGGATCCACAAAATGAGTTAACCATGATTCAATGGTGGAAGGAAAGAAAACTGAAAAGGTCATAAAACAAATTTCTAGAAACACCATTTCTAGAAACACCGTAAACAAAAGGAAATAAGAAATAACATCTTGACCCAAAGTTTAGATTTTTGTTGAACTAATGAGGCACAGCATGAGACATAGCTGACATATTCTTACACACTAAGAGAACATTCACCAAATCTTTATGTTGTCCTTTACTACTGAATTATTAAGGAGATACACTGAAATGCAGGTGTATTCTCAGTTTACTGTGATCACCACAAAAATATTTTATTGAAAGGAAACAAAACCATTACAGTATGTAAAAGATAAACATCTAAGATCTAAAGTCTGGCTGTACTACTCAAGGCTCACATTATACCATCTCAACCACAGCCCTCCTCTGTCTCCTTCATGGAGACAAGTCAGCCAAAGCATCTGAAGGAACCTGAAGGAACAAGCTGCCCAAGAGCTAGGTCCAATGACTATCTCAGTAGCCAACCACTTCTCCTCTGGAACCTCTGAAGGAACAAGCTGCCCAAGAGTTAGGGTCCAATGACTATCTCAGTAGCCAACCACTTCTCCTTCTGGCCACACTATCTAGATTAAAGTGTACATGCTATGCAAATGACTGCCACTTTTAGGTTGTTCAACCCAGATTTTGTATTGTTTCAAATAAACTCTTTTACATAGTTTCTCTTGATAATTAATTCTTGAATGTTTTACATTAACATTCATTCATTTTTAGTTTTTTTTTCCTCTCCTCCCATTCATGATGGACTTGGTCATCCTCTACTATACACATGCAGCTGGACCCATGAGTCCCACCATGTTGTTCATCCTAAGAGGCTGCAAACCCTTCAGTTCCTTGGATCCTTTCTCTAGCTCCTTCATTGGGGACCCTGTACTCAGTTCAATGGATGGCTATGAGGTTCTACGTCTCTATTAGTCGGGTACTGTCAGAGTCTCTGAGGAGACAACTATATCAGGCTGGATTGTCCTTCCTTCAGTATCTGCTCCATAATGAGTCTCTGCAACTCCTTCCATGGGTATTTTATTCCCCCTTTTAAGAAGGAATGAAGTGTACATATTTTGGTCTTCCTTCTTCTTGAGTTTCTTGTGGTTTTTGGATTGTATTTTGTGTATTCCAATCTTCTGGGCTAATATCCACTTATCAGAGACTGCATACCATGTGTGTTCTTTTGTGATTGGGTTACCTCACTCAGCATGATATTCTCCGGATCCATCCATTTCCCTAAGAATTTCATAAATTCATTGTTTTTAAAAGCTGAGTAGTACTCCATTATGTAGATGTACCACAATTTCTGTATCCATTCCTCTGTTGAGGGACATCTGAGTTGTTTCCAGTTTCTGGCTATTATAAATAAGGCTGCTATGAACATGGTGGAGCATGTGTCCTTATTACATGTTGGAGCATCTTCTGGGTATATGCCCAGGAGTGGTATAGCTGGGTCCTCTGATAGAATTATGTCCAATTTCCGGAGGAACCACCAAATGGATTTTCAGAGTGGTTATACCACCTTGCAATCCCACCAGCAATGGAGGAGTGTTCCTTGTTCTCCACAACGTCTCCAGCATCTGCTCTCACCTAAGATTTTTAACCTAGTCATTCTGACTGGTGTGAGGTGGAATCACAAGGTTGTTTTGATTTGCATTTCCCTGATGACTAAGGATGTTGAACATTTCTTTAGGTGCTTCTCAGCCATTCGATATTCATCAGTTGAGAGTTCTTTGTTTAGTTCTGTACCCCATTTTTTAATAAGGTTATTTGGTTCTCTGGAGTCTAACTTCTTGAGTTCTTTGTATACATTAGATATTAGCCCTCTATCAGGTATAGGACTGGTAAAGATCTTTTCCCATTTTGTTGGCTGCTGTTTTGTCCTATTAACAGTGCCCTTTGCCTTATAGAAACTTTGTAATTTTATGAGGTCCCATTTGTCAATTCTTGATCTTAGAGCATAAGCTACTGGTGTTCTGTTCAGGAAATTTTCCCCTGTGTCTATGTGCTCGAGGCTTTTCCTCACTTTCTTTTCTATTAGTTTCAATGTATCTGGTTTGATGTGGAGGTCCCTGAACAACTTGGACTTGAGCTTTGTACAAGAGATAGGAATGGATCGATTTGCATTCTTTTACATGCTAAATGCCAGTTGAGCCAGCAGCATTTGTTGAAAATGCTGTTGTTTTCCCACTGTATGGTTTTAGCTCCTTTGTCAAGGATCAAGTGACCATATGTGTGTGTGTTAATTTCTGGGTCTTCAATTCTATTCCATTGATCTACCTGCCTGTCACTGTACCAATACCATGAAGTTTTAATCATAATTACTCTGTAGTACAGTTTAAGGTCCAGGATAGTGATTTCACCAGAAGTTCCTTTATTGTTGAGAATAATTTTCCCTATACTAGGTTTTTTGTTATTCCAGATGAATTTGCAAATTGCTCTAAGACTATGAAGAATTGAGTTGGAATTTTGATGGGGATTGCATTGAATATGTAGATTGCCTTTGGCAAGATGGTCATTTTTACTATATTAATCCTGCCAATCCACGAGCATGGGAGATCTATCCATCTTCTGAGATCTTCTTCAGTTTCCTTCTTCAGAGACTTGAAGTTCTTGTCAAACAGATCTTTTACTTGCTTAGAGTCACACGAAGGTATTTTATATTATTTGTAACTATTGTGATGGGTGTTGTTTCCATAATTTCTTTCTCTGCCTGTTTATC
>JADRCC010571568.1:0-14547 GCA_019843855.1 Hylomyscus alleni
AAAAAAAAACTCTCAATAGAGTAGTTAGAAAAAATTAAAACATATCTCAAATAATAGTCACCATGATGAATTTTTATTTTTCCCAGAGATCAAGGATGATCCAACACATGTAAATCAGAATACATAATCAGCCACCTGAAAGACTCAAAAATAGAAACAATGTTATCATCTCATGAGTTACAGATAGGCATCTGACAATCAAACTTGCCTTTATGATAATACCCCTAGATAATAAGATATAAGTCCTACGTCAGTGTAATCTAGGGATACATAAATCATATATCAATGAATTACTTCAATAAACAGATTACATCTAATTGAGTTGTTGGCCAAACAGGCTCCATGTAAACCACAAAACTCAGGCTATTGCCATGGGTGTTGGTTGCTTTCCACAAACATATGGAAAGACCCTATTGCGAAAGAAAACACTTATATATCTCATTGAATGTGGGTAAGTCAATCTTGTGTCTATCTAGAGCCTTCACTACTACTGACTAATATTCATGGTACTAGAAGCTACTCTGAAAACTACCAGTGGATAAAGGAAACACCAACCCACCTACAAAACCTTCTCCCTACAACATGATACACTGGTGCAATAGGGACATAATTATTGTGGAATTAACAGAATATTGTCTAATCAAATTTAAAGAACACTCTATGTGATGGAATCCCACACTTGACACTTCTTGGTTGGCCAAGAAACTAAGACTAGATAGATCATGAACTTAGGGGAAAACCAAGTATGTTCATTATGTAAATACATAGCAAAAAATATCTCCTAATGTCACTGTGTTATATTTGTATCACTGTCTCACTCAATTATCTTCAGAGATGCCTTCTCCTGCAGTAGATGGGAAATAGTGTAGAGTCTCACAAATTGAAAATGTTCAGAGAGTGAAATAGCTTGAAAAAACTCAATTGTAAATTGAATGTCTTTATCAAACTTCTCCCTTTAGAGGTCAAAGAAGAGGAAGTGAAAGGATTGTAAGACCTAGAAAGAATGGGCAATACTAAAGATGGAATATCTTCCAGACATAAGAGTACTGATGCCCAAGTGGGAAAAAGATTGTGGTAGCATGTATAGGGACTAGACAAGTCCAAACCAGATGGTGTGACCACACTGGAAGGATGACATAGACACTAGCTCCAATCCATAACCAGAAGCGATCTCTACATGCCAACTTCTTACAAAAGATAAATCAATTTTCTGTAATGGAGTCTCATTGGGTGTATATATCCCACAGTTAAAGGTAGGCACCATACCCCTTACCTATCTAGTAGTAGAACAATAGCACAAAATGAACTCAATAATATTTTAGTAATTTTTGTTTCAAATTTATTTGCTTGGGCATTCTTTAAATATTTATGAGTCTTTTGGTTGTATAATATAGTTTCTGATTTTGTGTTTTTATAGGTTGTGTGTGTGTGTGTGTGTGTGTGTGTGTGCATGCACATGCATTGGCGAACCCATGTATATTTATCCTATATATTTTAGTTGTAGTTTTGTTGTTTTATTTATGTCTGTTTACCTTTTAAAATGCCTGTTTGGTTTCTTAAAAGATAAAGACATGGAGTTGAAAGGGTGAAGAGGCATGGAGGATATGCAAGAAATTGAGAGAGAGAAAACATAGTATATGAATAATATTTTTATTTAAAATAGGTCCACAAGCACTATCTTCTTTTTTTCTGAGTATTTGAATATATTTTTATTAAGTATTTTCTTTATTTACATGTCATATGATTTCTCCTTTCCCAGTTTACCTCCCCCTCCAAAAAAGCCAGTGTAGCAATAAGGACACTAAGCCACCACAAACTTGTTACTTGTGATTCAAGCATCTTCACTGGGGTCTTCTTTCTTGTTTAACTGCTTTGGGTCTGTAGGGTATATGCTTGGTATTCTGTACTTTATGGATAATATCCACTTATCAGTGAGTGTATAACATGCATGTCCTTTTGGGTCTGCTTAGCCATTCCAATATCGAATAAAATCGACTTTCACCCTAAAGTGATCAAAAAAGATAAGGAAGGACACTTCATATTCATCAAAGATATGATCTACCAAGATGAACTCTCTATTCTGAACCTCTATGCTCCAAATCAAAGGGCATCTACATTCATAAAAGAAACTTTACTAAAGCTCAAAGCACACATTACATTGCACACAATAGTAGTGTGAGATTTCAACACCCCACTCTGCAATGGACAGATCATGGAAACAGAAACTAAACCAAGACACAGTAAGATTAGCAGAAGTTATGAAACAGATGGATTTAACAGATATCTATAGAACATTTTATCCTAAAACAAAAGGATATACCTTCTTCTAAGAACCTCATGGTACCTTCTCCAAAATTGACCATATAATTGGTCACAAATCAGGCGTCAACAGATAGAAGAAGATTGAAATAATGCCATGTATCCCATCAGATCACCATGAACTAAGGATGTTCCTCAATAGCAACATAAACAATAGAATGCCCACATACACCTGGAAGCTTAACAACACTCTACTCAATGATAACTTGGTCAAGGAAGAAATAAAGAAAGAAAGTAAAGACTTTCTAGAGTTTAATGAAAATGAAGCCACAGCATACCCAAACTTATGGGACACAGTGAAAGCAGTCCTAAGAGGAAAACTAATAGCTTTAAGTGCCTACAAAAAGAAACTGGAGAGCACATACACCAGCAATTTGACAGCACATCTGAAAGCACTAAAACAAAAAGAAGCACATTCACCCAAGAGGAGTCAAAGGCAGGAAATAATCAAACTCAGGGCTGAAATCAACCAAATAGAAACAAAAAGAACTATACAAAGAATTAACCAAACCAGGAGCTGGTTCTTTGAGAAAGTCAACAAAATAGATAAACCCTTAGCCAGACTAACTAGAGGGCACAGAGACAGTATCATAGTTAACAAGATGGGAAATGAAAAGGGAGACATAATAACAGACACTGGGGAAATCTAAAAATTCATGAGATCCTACTACAAAAGCCTATAATCAACAAAACTAGAAAACCTGGATGAAATGGACAATTTTCTAGACAGATATCAGGTACCAAAGTTAAATCAATATCAGATCAACGATCTAAACAGTCTCATATCGGCTAATGAAATAGAAACAGTTATTAATAGTCTCCCAACCAAAAAGAGCCCAGGACCAGATGGGTTTAGTGCAGAGTTTTATCAAACCTTCAAAGAAGACCTAATATCAATACTCCTCAAATTATTCCACAAAATAGAAACTGAAGACACTCTACCCAATTTGTTCTATGAAGCCACAATTACTCTTATACCTAAACCACACAAAGACCTAACGAAGAAAGAAAACTTCAGACCAATTTCCCTTATGAATATCGATGCAAAAATACTCAATAAAATTCTTGTAAACTGAATCAAAGAACATGTCAAAATGATCATCCACCATGATCACCTAGGCTTCATCCCAGGGATGCAGGGATGGTTCAATATACAGAAATCCATCAACATAATTCACTATATAAACAAACTAAAAGAAAAAAAATATGATCATCTCATTAGATTCTGAGAAACTTTTGACAAAATCCAACATCCCTTCATGATAAAAGTCTTGGAAAGATCAGGAATTCAAGGTCCATACTTGAACATAGTAATGTTCAATATACAGAAAACCAGTAGCCAACATCAAACTAAATGGAGAGAGACTTGAAGTAATCCCACTAAAATCAGGGACTAGACAAGGCTGCCCACTCTCTCCCTACCTATTCAATATTGTACTTGAAGTTCTAGCCAGAGCAATTAGACAACAAAAGGAGATCAAAGGGATAGGAATTGGAAAGGAAGAAGTCAAATTATCACTATTTGCTGATGATATGATAGTATACTTAAGTGACTCCCAAAAATTTCACCAGAGATCTCCTAAACCTGATAAACAACTTCAGCAAAGTAGCTGGATATAAAATTAACTCAAGCAAATCTGAGGCCTTCCTCTACCCAAAGGATAAACAAGCTGAGAAAGAAATTAGCAAAACAAAACCCTTCACAATAGTTACAAATAATATAAAATACCTTGGTGTAACTCTAACTAAGCAAGTCAAAGAGATCTGTTTGATAAGAACTTCAAGTCTCTGAAGAAGGAAATTGAAGAAGATCTCAGAAGATATAAAGATCTCCCATGCTCGTGGATTGGCAGGTTTAATATAGTAAAAATGGCCATCTTATCGAAGGCAATCTACAGATTCAAAGCACTATCTTCTTAAATGAAGAAAATTTTACAAAGATTTCCTCTAAAATCAGGAGGAAGGCAATGTTATTAATACCACTGCTGGCCTATTTAATGAAATACTGGAAGGTTTATCTAGAATTAGAAAGCAAAGAGGATAAAATGGTATATTATTAGGAAAGAAAGATGTTGAATTAATGTTATTTGTAGATGATAGGATCTTATATATAAAAGATCCTAAAGACTCCACTAAAATTCCCTAAAGCTGATAAATATTTTGACCAAAGAACTATAGCATTTGGGAATAACGAACCATATTCTAATTGGCTTTAGGTACCACTCTATAATTAAAAACCCAAATCTGCCAACGTTATCAATCCAAGAACTTGTGGCTAGTCAAAAAAAGCAGCGTCTAGACATGGACGTAATACAATTACTTTGTACATACATTTAACATTAATAAATAAACTAATTCCTAATAACTTACCATAGATTAGTATTTGTCAACTTTCATCTAAAAAACTCTTTTAAATAGATGGTGATTAATCCAGAGATCCACAGTTGTTCATGGTGCAGAGAATTAGAGACTGTGCAAGCTCAACCTTAAACAGAATATCTGTTTTAATATTACTATATATTCCCATTGCTAAAACCAGAATTCAAAGTAAAAGAAGGGGCAAAGAGATTATAAGAGAATAAGAAGTGAATGACTATAAGAAAACAGTGTTTGCTGAACACATTAAACAAGTGTTCACTTATGAATTCACAACAGTGGATATTACATGTAAAAGACATCCACAAGCATAGGCCAGGCACAGTTCTTACAAAGGAGGGAGGGTATAAATGAAATTCCACTCCTAACTAAATGGATATAGGCTTTTGATGGTTATTTGGAAAGTAAGAATCAGTATTCTTTTAAGAAAGTCCCTGGGGTAGACTTCCATCCAGTTAAGGCCGTGTACTTTTGGATGTATGTACAATACAAACTTTACTTGATATGGAAAAATATGAAGAAAGGTGAAGAAGTAGAGGATGGGGAATTGATCTGGGAGGAGTAGGGTGCAATGATTGAAATAAATTTTACAGTAAAATGTATGGATCTAGAAAATATTCTGAGTGAGGCTAAGCAGATTCAAAAGGACATGCATGTTATACACTCACTGATCAGTGGATATCATCCATAAAGTACAGAATACCAAGCATATACCCTACAGACCCAAAGCAGTTAAACAAGAAAGAAGGCCCCAATGAAGATGCTTGAATCACACTTAGAAGTGGGAATACAATAGTTTTAGGAGGCAGAGAGAGGGACAAAAGTTTGTGGGAAAGGAGTTGAAAGAATGAAGTCAGGATATGGTGTGCTGAAAGACAGTAGAGAGACCCAGAATGAAAATTCTGAAGTTGCATGGGTGAGCAAAGGGGGAATTTTCCAGAAATGCCAGACACTTGAGTTGGGGGGGGCGGGGAGTGCTCTCAGGAGTCAATGAGAGTGACCTTAGCCAAGATTACTAACAGTGGGAACATAGAACCTGAAGAGGCCACCGCCTATAGCAATGCAGAATCCCCAGCATAGCAATAAGGACACTAAGCCACCCACAAACTTGTTACTCAAAATTTGTCCTTTCTAAAAGAAATACAAGGACAAACATGAAGCAAGACTGGAAGAAGAGCTATCCAATAACCAGCCCAACTTTACACCCATCCAATTGGCAAACACCAATCTCTGACATTAATGATTCTCTTTCATATTTGCAGACAGGAGACCTGACTGTCATCTGAGAGGCTCCTCCCAGCAGATAACTGAAACAGATGGACATACCCACAACCAAATGTTGGACAGTGATCGGAACTCTTACGGAAGCATTGGGGAAGCATTGAAGTCCCTGAAGCAGATTGAGATCCATGGGAGGAAAAATACAGTCAACTAACCACAACCACTGGGAGCTCTCAGAGACTTAGGCACCAAACAAAGAAAACATAGGGGTTTTAACAACGCCCCATGGTACATAGGTAGCAGAAACTCATCTCAATATCCTTGTTGGTCCTACAACAACTGGAGTGGAGGCTCCCCATAAAGTTGAAGCCAGACTGTGATATTCGTACTCCAACAGGACTGCCATGTCTGGCCTCAGTGGAACAGGATGTTCCTACCCTGGTAGAGACATAATAATACCTGGGTTGAGGGATACCCAGGGCAGGAGACCATCTAAGCAGAGAAGGGAAAGGGGGTGGAATGGATGTTCTCTGGGAGACAGGGACTGTGAAGGAGTTAATGTTTGGTGTAAATAAATTAATAAATTAAAAAATAAATTGTATACAATTCTCAAATAAATAATAAAAACAAAAAGCATCTTTGAAGTGGATATTGGACCAAATATGTTTATTATGGGAACATCACACTCACAAAATAGTGCCTCTCTGAATTCTCATGAGAAAAGTTTCTTCTTGAAGTAGATGATTGTTAACACAGCGAACCACAATAGGTCAAGTCTATAAGTTACATCAATATGCTTAAGCCACAATAGGTTATGTGTGTGAATAAGCTACTTTAGTAAATTCAACCATAAATTATTTATCTATATTGTGCTCATTTCTCCAATACTCATAAATTATCACAGAACTGAGTTCAGAAAGAATGTAAGAACTAGAAGAAATGGGGGACTATGGTAAAATTCCTTTCAGTCACAACATGGCAGTTGTACATATGACTCACAGTAGTTTTAATGGCATATACAGAACCTATGAAAGTTCAAGCTAGACAAAATTCTAGCATGAACTGATAGAAGTGCATGTAGTCTGATTACAAGAAAAAAAAAAAAACTATTGGATTTAGTAGAACACAGGAAAAGAGATTTTTTTTTTAAATTGTAACTCTAAGTAAGTTGACCTTTCTCCATTGAATGACCCCACACCAGAATATTTGAGCAATACAAGATGGTCTCCATGGGTTTTGAAAGGAAAAGGAAGACACAAAGTTAGTTTAGTAGGAGGTGAGTTTGAATCTTGACAGAGTTGCAGGTTAGTGTGTGAGTAAGATCAAAATACATTGTCATGAATCCTTAAGGAATTAATAAAATACTAATAAAACATTATAAAGTAGAGATGTACTTCAAAGATCTGATATCCATTAGTGTCCTTGTTTCTGATTGCTAAATAGTTAAAAGATAATAGAGGGATTTGTATTAATCATGTGCAAATTCCATTTAGCTTATTGTTGGCACTTACTGGACTTTGATTCATTTTCTTATACATTGTCTTCAAATTGTTAACCTTCGTTTTTCTCTCTTCTGAACATTCTTTCTATTAATATTCATCCTTCTGGAATCTTCCATTTTTAAAGTAAGGTACTATTTGTAATCTTCTTTTTGCAAAACTATCATCTTTACTTCCTTACTTCCCATCAAAAATCTCAATTGAAATCCCATATATTTCCCAGCCAATTTTCTATCTTACTTGGCTTCCTATGGATATCTAGGTTCACTGTTCACTTTATTTATGTACAATATTTCCTTTCTTGGTCTGTAATGGCCCCTTTTAGCTTTAAGCTTAAGAATGGTACATGAAGGATTTTGTTAAAGGTTTGAAAAATTACACATTTACACTTTTGTCTCTGCCTTCCAATCATGTTGATATTCAAAGTACTAAATATACAAACATGTATATATGAATTTAAAAGCCAGGCACACTAAAGTACAACAAATTTTCATGGTCTTCTAATTTCTTAGTGTAGAAAACTAATAATCCACACTATACAAAATGAAAAATTCTAATGAAAAATTCTGTTATAAAGCAAGTTTGTAGAAAGCTGATTTAAACAAGTATAAACAGATCTTTTATACTTCAGGTTGAAGCTGAGTCTTTAGTATGCAAATATACAACTTACAATTCAGCTTCTTTTTTCAAACTAATTTGAAAGCACAATCCCTTACTGTCTGGAACACTCTATAATCACTCAGTTAGTAATGACCCAGGAAACCATGTTTTGCAAACATTGATCTTGAATAAAGAGGGAATCTTGTATACATGAGTTTATATTCTAACCCCATATTGTTTCCCTGATATTTTATTTCTCTCCAGATATTATAACTGCTCAGAATTCCAGGCTATTTATCTCAAAAGGAATACTAATAAAGGGTTGCTTGAAAGATAGTTCTGAGTGTTACATCTGTTAACATAATGAGATGATATTTACAGTACAAACTATTAGAACGTTACTTTCTCCTCCTGAGTTTACAACATGGAAATCACATAAAAATGAAAAAGGTAAGTGACAAATTTGATAAGGACTAATTCAATTTATTATAATCTCTTTAATTTTTTCTATGATGTATGTTTCCTATTAAGAGCATGTAGTAAAATTTATAATAATAGAGTTCTTTATCTAGGGTTATGAGCAATACAATAGTGTTCAATTTATTAAGACAGGCCTTCTATATCTTTCAAGAAGTTTTATAGACATTGATAGACAATAATTTGAGTTAAATAATACAGAAGTAAACGAACCCTGAAAATTTTAGAAATAATGATTAAATACAAAAATTGCATATTAATTTCTCATGAACAAATAATAAAATAGTACAGAATTATAAAGAACAGGGACAGATTTTATAGAGCAATAGAAAAATTATCACCATTTGTTGGGTCCCTTCAGTCTGCCTCAACTCAGACTTCAGAGTCTACAAACAGAGACCACCAGATCACTCCTGCTGTCCCTGAAACAAAAGACTGTTCTGAGTTCTGCCTTTGAGACTTGCTAGCTGGCATGTGTGCTGACTGGGGACATTGTTGGGTGTGAACAGACTGACCGCCTGGGGACATCTGCTCTTGGCCTCCTGCCTCTCCCTGGAGCTGAGATCTGCAAGACATCCTGGGCCACAGCCCTCAGGAGGGGCCACACCTGACTTTCTTTGACTCTTTCCTGACTCCTCCCAAATTGTTTATGGTATGCAAATGTCACTGTAACCTAGAGATCCAAGTTTGCTTTCCTATAGATACTGAAGACCAAAAAAGTAAAGTGGGAAGCCTTGATTGGGACGCAACTTGGCTTCGTGTCCTTTTGTTCTCAAACTCTGTTTTTCAGGTATTTTCCTCCTTTCGAGAGAGAACCCAGGTTCCTTTAACTGTGGGACAGTTTCAACCATTTTCACATTCATGAAAACCTCTCATGCTACTCTCCATCATCAATGTAATAATTTTGATCTGGAGAATCTTGTACCAACAACAATTTTTTGAAGGAATAGTCTTACCAGAACAACAGTATAAGTCCTACAGTGTTGTGACAAATTGAACCTGGAAAAGTCACCACATTCTTAGGTTTTGAGTACTTTGAACCTGGCTTGTCATAATGTTTTCAGAGATCATGGAACCTATAGTATATGGAGACTAATGGGAACATAAAGTTGACTGATCGTTCATGATGTTCAGGTTACAACCGTCCAATTTGCTTCCTCTCTGTCTCTTCAATATGTCAGCTCTCTCATACTCAGAACTCTCGTGCCTTCTCACGCTTATGGACTCTTCTCTTTGAAAGCATGAGTCATAATTAAATTTTTCTTCCTTAAGTTACTCTGACAGAAGGTCCATTGCTATAAAAATAAAGGTAAATAAGACTTTAGGTGAGCTAGTTTTCTCAGTTTATTGTACAATGGCTCAAACAATAAAGTTTGCTATGTATGGCTCTAAGGATGTTTTCACAACCGTGTTTCAGTCTACATGTTTATCTTTATATAGCTCTTTTTTTTCTAAGGGATTCTAAAAGCAGGATGCTACATTATCATCTGGACAGCACAAGACCATTGTTCCTCCCTGCCCTGTAGCTTTTGTAGTAGCAGAAGATTACATTCAGGCTGAAGAGGCAGAAAAGTCATTAATAGAATACACAAATGGTGATCCTTGAAAGCTACAATAATGACTACCTTGGCAAAATAAGCCCGTGGGTATAACAGCTGTAGGAATGCTCATGGAAGTAACGCATCAATTTCTGATTCCATTTAAAAACTGACTTATACAAGTAAATTAATGATTGGGACAACAAACTGGACCAAGAAGTTATATATAGGTGGAGGATAAATAGGCTCTAGAGATTAACCTACTAATATTTTTGCAAAATAAGCGCAGTATCAAATATGTATCTTTATAGCTGTAGATATATTCGCACTTCAGTGCTATTCAGAGAAGTGTCTTTAACAAAGGGGCATGTTAATAGTCACTGTTGTCTAAAGTATTTTACAAACACAATCATTTTCAAATTATGATTTTGAATATGTGATGTTTATTTTTCACTGATAATTAGTTACAAATTGTTTGGGCATATTATATTTTGGTTCTACATTGTTTTCTCAATAGGCATCTACATTTTTACTTAGTGAAATGTACATATTAGTGTTTATATTTTAAAGCAATGAAGAATGAAGTACAATGAAGTCCTTTAAAATTAGTTTATATTCTATATACTTTTCATCTTTTCTATTTTTTACCTTCTTTAGGGTTATTCTAAATATAATTTTATTTATTTGGTTGACTTAGTTATGCCTATTGTACTGTTTTAATAGTTATTTTTATATATGTAGTATTCTTTGTATCAGAGTTCTTTTTAAAGTAACATATTATGTGACTTTTTTATAGTTTAAATTACTCTACATAAATATGCTTTGGTTATTTTCCTTTCATATTTCTAAGTCTTTTTATTTTATATCACAGCATATTTTAAAAGGAACACACTACATTTTATTTATGTTGACTTTGAAAGTATTATAATTTCATATAGATATTGTAAATGAGAATAGAGTAATTATGATTACTAGATGTTATACTAGATGGGTATAGATGGGTATAGATGGGTCCGTTGGTTTCTTATTTCCAAGTACTTATTATTATTTACGTTTGTGAGCCTGAATGCCAAATCAGTTGATATTAATCATGTATATAGCAGTTTAATAATATAAGAAGTGAATATAAGACTCATTGGGATTTGAGTTACAGGTTTTTGAGAGCTGCTATTTAGATATGGAGCAACCTAACCTAGGTTCTATGCAAGAGCGATAAACATTCTTAATCACATAATCACAAAGTCTTCAGTGCAACGTACAGTGTTTTTTATTTCTTTGCATAGATACAGAATTGTATTCATTATAGATTTTTCTTCTGGTTGAATGTCCCACAGGTTGATAAATCTTTTGGCTTTGAATGTGTACAGTCACTCACATTTCCTCATGGTAAAAATGAGACAGAATGATATGATATTTTAAAGACTGACTCTTGTTGATGTTATATTTAGGTTTTTTGAGAGAGGAAAATGCCATTTTGCTATGACTGCTTTCAAACACTTTTGATATCTCAGGCTGACTTGCAATTTGCAATGCTCCTCCTTCAACCTCCTAAAGACTGGTATCAGAGCCATCCACCAATATGATTCTATTCCTTAGTACATTGAAACTATTGCTCTATCTTTCAGATCATATTATTTTAGAGAAGAAATATATTTTCCTTTCATTTTTATAGTGTTATAAAAGATATATTCTATTCTGTTAACAATAAAACATTTGATTAGAATCGATGGGGTTACAGTAGGTTTATGTACTCTATCTTTTCATTCTTGTAGATTGAGTTGATGAAACTCTTTGAATTTGATTGCTGTTGTCTTTGAATTTGGAACATTTTAGCAGTTTTATTTTGCTGCATTCATTTAAAACATGCTGGCTTTTATTTTTCTTAATTTGTATTAACCCCTTGAAAATTTCACATAGTGTATTTTGGTTATATTTATCCTTCCCCCCGTCCAACTTTTATTGATGCTTATAGTCCAACCTAACAAATTTTCTTACTTATTTTCTGTAAAAACAACCAGCAAAACAAAACAATACAAGTCAAAATAAAACTAAAGATAAGAACAAAAATAAAATCCATCTAGTTCTGAAGATTATAAACCATAACTATGATCACTTTGTGAATATGTCCCTTATAGTGTAGTATACAACCTCACAGCTTGGTGGTAACTAGCGCTGTTTATTTGGGCTTCAGGGATAATCAACAGGAAGAAAATTGTGACTGATAGGTGAAATCTAGTTAACTACTTGTGGTTAGTGAGGTCACAGATTTCATTAGAGAATCTGTTACTGCCACTTTACCCATCTAGTATAACTACTAATTAATTTCTAAACAATTATTCTTTATTCCCACTGCTAAATTTAGTCCTAGAGTTGCAATAGAAAATCTCCCCATACGATGACGACCATTAAAGAAAATCCACAGAATATATTATGTAGAGAACAGCTAACTGTTCATGGGTACACAGCTCTTATGAACAGATCTACAACACAGGTCCTCTAGCTTAGGCTCAGGAGATATTGCCGAAGAGGAGGCAGATGAATTATAAAGGCTAGTTAACCTGAATACCTGATGGGGTATTTCATCTGATAGAAAAGACCAGAAGGTGCCACCCATAATACCTCAAGACTATGATTAACTAAACAGGACCTGATCAGTGATACTACTGATAATATAAGGGAACCTCATGGGACCCCAACTCTAAACAGAGAACTATAGGCAACTAAGGGATGCTCAGAGCAAAAGGAGTGATCTTGTCCCAGACAGAAGCCCCTGAAATGACTACCCAATACCAATTGAACGGATCTGAAATTACATACATGAAAACAACCACTTAAGGGACTCAAGCATTCGAGCAAGGTGTATTGATGTACATTTGTGTGTGTGTGTGTGTGTGTGTGTGTGTGTGTGTGTGTGTGTGTACGTGTTGTAAAAATAATAAAGAAAAAGATGTAAGACATTAGATAGAAAGCAAGGCAAGTGGGAGATGGGTGAGAAAAGAAAAGAAAAAAATAATTCAATTAGTACTGCCTATGTACTTTGGGCTTTTGGCCACTCACTAAGACATGGTTGACCTAGGAGGTACCATACATTTAAAGAAAAATGTTTCTCCCTTGCCTAGCAATAACCAATTGACAATGGCTACATGGCTGTAGTTGGGACCTCATACATATATTCTCTTTGTAACTTTAGATTTTTTTTGGGGGGTTGAGATCTATGTACTAAGATTAAGAATTCTATAGTCTCATTCTCTGTGCTTTGACCAGTTATATATCTCCTTGTTAATCAACATCTTATATAAAAAGAAATGACTGAAATTAAGACCATGCATGAGGTCCTTATTGTGATCAAAAACAGTGGCTAAGTTGTAGGCCCTAGAGAAGAACCAGTTAATAATCCTACTACATAGGAATAATACTAAGCTGACTACTAGTGACTTATACGAGTCATTCAAGGAAGTTTCTTGAAATTGTTACATAGTTCACAGAAATTTCATTCATTTATTCATTCATTTTTGTGTGCATATTTTAGTTTTAGATGGTTTTGTAAGTCTCTCTTTACTTTATTTGATGTTTTATTTATAAATATCTCAGGCATTATACATTATAGTTCTTTATAGTCCTTAGGTACATAATTTGAATGTGTATATATAATGACTTCCATGTCTCAGATTAATTTTTTCTAAATTTAAGAAGCTGAGAAAGAATGAGAATGGATGTGCGTCCAATCTTATCAAATGCATTCAATCTTATCAATGGGAAAAGAGAAAAATTAGATGGAATTGTTTCTACTTTTCTTAGTTGTGTGCTTATTTGTGTGTCTCTTATTCTCTTCCAGTAATTTTGTTCTTGCTTTTCTGGGCATTGTACTTTAAGACAAATATTGTCTCCATCTCTGTCTCATTGTCTCTCTGTCTCTCTCTGTTTCTCTGTCTCTCTCTCTCTCTCTCTCTCTCTCTCTCTCTCTCTCTCACACACACACACACACACACACACACACACATACACATGCACACATACACACACACACACACACACTCTGCTCCCATATGTATGGATTTGTGTATTCGATTCTGTGATAGAATCTAATCCTTTTAATGACATTGTAAAACTTCAAACAATTTTTTTCCTCTGAAAAATTCCCCCACTATTTTAACAGAATAGGACTGAAGATCCATCTACGCAGTAATTGTGAGAATTTGCATTCTCAATGAACAAAATCTACTATGCTCACCCCTAGTTTGTGAAAATGCCAAAGATTGTGATTATAAATCTTTCCAGGTATTTTGAGAGCCATTTTATAAGCATTGATAAAACTCTTCATGTAGTGATCCTTCTATTGAATAATCAAAGAAGTTCTTGAAGTTTTCAGGATATTCTTACAAAAACAATACTTCACCCAAAGAAGCCTCACCTCTGCTTTTCATTGTTCATATTTTCTATCTTACCTATGCACAGGACAAAGTGAATACCCTGGCTCCTCTTTCCTGCAGTGCAGCCTACTATTATACATCAAGTTC
>JADRCC010571570.1:0-11333 GCA_019843855.1 Hylomyscus alleni
CAAGACATAGCCTGGCAAGCTGGTTATTATTGTAACCTCTGGGTTCACAGCTAGGTGATATTTTTGTTTTCCAGAACTATTGCAGTTAGTCAGTAGACATGAAGCTTCAGGTGGGTGCCTGATTATTTCTGAGTGAAGAGAAGCCTAGGGAACGGAAGAATTGTGCATTGTCAGGGGATAGAATCTGTTATATAGAAAGAACTAACCTAAACCCCAGGAAACCAAAGAGCCCAGTTAAAACATGGGTTGTGGCTCTAAACACCTCATACATCTCCCAGTTTTCTTACTATTCTATAACATCTTAGTAAGAAACAAAACTTTCCTGCTCACAACCTTTTTCTCATTTATTTTACCTTTTTTTTTTTTTTTTGCCCTTTGCTCATTTAACATTGTTATTTTTTGACTGTTAAATGGCATAAATTTGATTTGTTTTTACTTGATGAGATTCTTCTGGTGGGGTTGTTTCTTATAGCTTTGTTCATTTGTTGAAATACTTACCATTATTTATTTAGAAGTAAAAATAGTCTTTCCTAAATCGTTTTGGAGAAAGAGTAGATCAAGAAAGTTTCTGGACTTTCATTTTGGGGTATTTTAATGACCCTTCACTTAGCTTTATGGGGCTGTATCAACCTTTTGGTCTTTCTTGTAGAATTTTTTTTGTGGTAGGTTTATCACTTTTCTTCTAGTTTTTCACCACATGGTGGATATTCTGTAGAATTACAGTGGTATTTTGTCTTTCCAACACACTGCTACCTCTCAACTGAAAAAGTCTCAAAAGTCTCAGTGCGTACATGTGCTATTATGTCATTCAGCAAGTCTCAGTGTGACATGTCCTATTATGTCATTCAGCATTACCAACTTTTCTTTTTTTTTTTTTGTTATGTAAAAACATATACTTAATGTCTTTTCCGGATTTTAGGTAAGAGAGCTAACAATTCATACACGTTACTTTTCACTCTTGAGAGTCCTGATTTTCTTTTACACAAAAGTTTTGCTCACTTAATCCTAAACACTTCTCAAAAACTGGCTAGTAGGATATAATTACTTCCTTGTAGTTCATAATTCTTTTCCAATTCTATATTGTCCCTAAGGAGACCAACGAACATAGTTGTCCATATGTCATTTGGCAGTTTGTGCCTTTTTGTCTATAATTAAATTATAACTTTACATTGTTTGAGAATTTATGTCTTTTTGATTACTCACCTTTAAAAAACTTTTGTCTTTGACTTCAGAAAACAATAAAGTTTGTCATTTAAACATCACCAAATCCAGGTCCTCCTGAGTTTATCTTATATTTATACTGTTTCCTTCACTGTTTTAATTCTGATCTTGTATGTCTGAGTCCTTCAATTCTATAATCATCATTTCTACTCACTCACAGGAATTATAATTTGATGACTTCAAAACCAATTTCCTTGAATAATTTAAAATAATCAGTCAGGTTATCAGATGGTTTGAGAAATTTTCTATCCTCCAACCATGGCCATCACCATCTTATTATTTAGATATTCATAACAGGCTTCTGCTCCTATGAGCTGGAGTCTGTCCACATCCCTTCTTTCTGCCCCCATTACACGCACGCTTTCATTTTTCATTATTTTTTATGATCATCATATTCTTACACCTGGAAGTCCCTCTTTGTTTATTATTCCTAGAGTATCACAAAATCTCTTTTGTATAAAAATTTTTTTAAATACTGTTTTGCATGCATGAGCAATGAGTGTGTGTGAATGAGTGTGTGTGTGTGTGTGTATGTGTGTGTATATGTGTGTAGTTCCAAGGACAGTTTACAGGTGTCTGCTCTCTCCTTTCACCATGTGGGTCTTAGGGATTAAGTCCGGCTTGGTAGGCTTGGAGGCAAGTGTTTTTACATGCCACACAATCTGATTGATTCCTCAAAATCTCTTTTCTAACCTACTTGAGAAATTTTCTCTACATTACACATTTTCAAGTAGTTTTCATGAAAGCATTATGTACTCCATGTGCTCGGTTTGTTGTCTAATTTTAATAGTGATTATTTACTTAGAGGAATACTTTTATCATATTGATTTTTTTAAAAAAATAGGATTCTAGACTTTTGCTATATAGTATAAATACATGGTCTTCTTGCCAGAAAGAAGATGAGGGACTGTGCCCCACAAGAAAATACCCCAGCTCCTCACTGTACATTTTACATCATTCATCCAGAACATGGGGTCTGCCTTAAGTTGAAAGAATGAGTTTAAATAAATAAGACATCTCCCTAAGTTATGAAGTAATGTGTCCAGCTAGGACTTCCTCAAGGGGAAGTAAAGTTGATAGTAACCTTAAAATTAATTTGTGGTGGATTTAATGAGAATATCCCCCAAAGACTCAGATATTTGAGTGCCTGGTCCTTAGCTGGTGATGCCACCTGGGAAGTTTGGGTTGGCTCTGAGGTTCCAAAGCCCTGCTCCATCACCAGTATGCTCTCCCTGCTTTTCTGCTTGTGGTTCAAGACATGAGTTGACACTGTTGCAGGATATTTGATCACACTATTTGAACGCCAATACTAGAAAAACCTGTTTCTGGCTGTAGTGTGGCTCAGACCTAGCACACACCCTTAATCTGTGAACGTTCTGTTTATTGTAGAAAAACTGGAATAAAGTCAACCATAGGTCAAGAGGAAGAACAAGATTAACTAGTTGATTTGGTGACAGGACTAGTTGATAGGTAGTGAACATAGGAAAAACAGAGAGAAGAAGCCAGGACAGTGGATAAAGAGACACACAGAAGGCAGATTTCTGTAAGGACATTCAGTTTGAAGGGTTTTTAAGACAGTGTGGAGGAGAACCACCTTTTTCCTTCTGAGACATTGGCTGAGGAGGAAGGACAAGTGGGTGCTTTCGCTGCCTCTCTGAGATAGCAGGCTTTCACCCCAACATCTGGTTCCTGAGTTTTCATTTGGAGAAAGTGAACAATTGGGATTTTGCTTTCAAAACAACACCAGTTTCTGCTCCATCTGCTATGCTTGTTGTGTTTGTGTCCTGCTATGCTTCCTTACTGCTGGCAAAGGACTGACCCCCTGGAAACTGTAAGCCCAAATAAACCTTTTCTTTTATAAGTTGCTTGGGTTATGGTGTCCTGTCATGTAGCCACACTTCTTTCTACTTTTACTTTGTTGCCACATTGATGTTCTGTTCTCACCTCCAAATTTCTCTCTCTCTCTCTCTCCTCTCTTCTACTCTCTATTGTTCCAGGTTCTGCCAAAAATTAATAAGATATGAATACATGTAGGTAAGTGATAAATAATTGACCCTGTGATTTTAGGGGCTGTGGAAACCCAATACCTGTGATATGGTGAGCTGAGTCTCTGATGATCAACCATGTAGCTCCAGACCTAACCCAAAGTCTAGGAGTCAAGAGAATTGATGGTACAGTTTCTATCTATTTATCAGCAGAGCTGAGATTCAAGGAAACAAATACTTCTACTGAAGTTTGAAGACAAGAAAAGCCTGTGTCTCAGTTCTAAGACTGTTGGGTAGAAAGAAAATTCTGTTTTGTCATACATTTTATTCTTTTTAGACTTTTATCTAACTAGAAGAGACACACCCACATTAGGGAGGTCAGTGTACTTTATTCACTGTACAGATTTAAATGCTAATCTCATTCCCAAACACACACACACACACACACACACACACACACACACACACACACACCCCTTCAGAATAATGTTTGACCAAAAAAGTCTGTGCATTCTGTGGCTTACCCAAATCAATATATTACTTCGGTACTGTGGACACATATATCCCTATTCAAGGCTACCTTCAGTCTTCCCTGACACTTTTGATTTACTTTAATGTTGGCTCTTATACTCATATGTCTGCTACTCTTTATATCTGCAATGTATAGTTGAAAGTAACATCCAGTAGCCTATGCTGATTTCCTATCTCATCCAGAATAAATAAATGTATCTTTTATAATTCCTTGATTATTTATATTTCTAGCACCACTTTTCTTCTGTTTCAGAGAAAATTACTTTTCTTCTCCAAAACATGTACCCCCTAGTTCCCGTGATGACACCTATAATACTGACCAGTGAAGGTGCTGTGCCCTGTATATATGTTAGCATGTACTTAGTGCTACTTCTGAACCAATAGGAACACTCCTCGCAGAAGCACATGATGGATGTAGATGAGATTAATAGGCAAGTGAATGAAAAGAGAATGGAAGAAGGAAATGATCACTGAGACGACGTCTTCAAGGCAGAAATTATGAAACTCTATGCAAATGAGTATGAAACACATTTTGTAAATAGTTCTACATTGTCATATAGTTGAGCTGTGAAGCATTCTAAACCACTTCCTAGTTTTAAAACAAAAGATTAAACAACGGAAATTGCTGGTTGTTGTGATCACTTGTTATGTCTCGATATATTTCCAAGCCATTCTCAATAGTTGTATTTCAATTTATGTGTGTTCCTGTGTATCTATACTTGTGTTCATTTTAAATACATGCTTCAGCTAGATTTGGCTAGGGTTTATGCACAGGGCACCAGGAAAGACAACTAGAAAATTACTCTGTCTCATTAAATCCCTGGATGAGTCAAAGATTTATTATCATTTTAATTGAACAGCCTTTCATTTTCTTTCATTCCTCACCGCCCATGCTGTCTCTCCTCTCTCTGTCCTTCTCTCTGTTTCTGTCTCTCTCCCTTCTTCCCCCCTCTCTCTTTCTCTCTCTCTCTGAAGAATTCATTTCTCTTAGAAATAAACTACCATACGAGACTTCCAAGGGCTCTCAGAGTAAAGTGAAAATTTCCAACAGAATGCAAATGTGGTTTTATCATAAGTATAGATTACACTACATTAGTTTGGATTAAAAAAACAATTTTCTTATGAAACTCAAAAACATAAGCAATGGAAATTGGAGAATTGACAGTTTTTATTCATATAACCTGGTAGGTTTATGCAACTCTTTGCGCATCTAGAATCCTCTTTTAAGTACATTTAATAAAACATATATTTTCCTCTCACTAATAACTTATTTTTAAAAACACCAATGACTTATTTATTGAGCATCTTCCATATTCCAATGTTCCAGGATTTGTTCTCAGACCTGGGATCTAGAAAATTTTGTGGCACACTTCTTTTATTGATCTTAATTAAATTTGATTTTATGTCTTTATCGTAACTACATGAAAATATGAAAGTAGTAAGAAAGTAGATTAAATTACTTGGGAATCTATATTAAAATATGTCAGGTAAATTTGTGAAGTATATTGTAATAATTTTCTCAGATTTATCCTTATGCTGTACAGGTAATATTTTTGTAATACCAGCATTAATCATTCTGTGGATTTTTGATTTCCAGGGAATATATTTAAAACAAACTTTTACCTTACATTTTGTATTCTACATTTCTTTTTTCAATTCATAGCAAATCATGTATTATTTCAATCAAATGTTGGCATGGATTTTTAATTTATTTGCACTGTAAACATTGCAACAAATGTTTTTTCTTCATCATTTTGAGTATTCCTAGAGAGGAATTCCCATCTCTTCAACATTCAATACATCTTTATTGATTTGTTCTGACATACTCAATCCTAGAGATAGGGTAATAACAGGACCAGGCATGTAATCAAGCCAGAGGTATCATTATAAAAGTGGTAAAAAAGATTGTAATCCAGGACCACAAAGAAGATTAATGACTAAGAAAACCACTTAGGCTTAAGTGTGGAAAGTTGAAAAGTATAACTGATTCTGTTGTTTATTATCTTATAAGGTATAGCTTCGAATGTGCTGTCTTGGTGCCCTTCTAGTTCAGATCAACTCTCAGATGCCCCTAAGGATTTTTATGCAATCCAGAAGTAACAAGATTTCCACAGGAAATCTCAAAAGACAGATTCTGTGATACTTTTGAAATAAATTGATTCTACTATGATGCAAGCATGTGTCTATATGTGTAAAACACAATCCTTTGGAAATTATTCTTTTTGCAACTTCTGATTGGAATAAACTGATTCTTTGTCATCACCAGTTCAACTTGGAGAGTTCAGCATGGTGGATACTGACTCTCTCTTAACAAGACGACATTGCAAATTGAACTGTTTGCTTTCCTTAAGATTTACACTGAATATATAATAATAAATGAAGAGGAAATCAATATTACATTCATTATATTCATCCAGTGTTTACAGTATGGAGAGCATTTTGAGAGATTCTGAAGTGATGCAATAGACTGTCCTCAAGTATGCCATGGTCCTTAGGTAAGTTGTCATATCTAGTGCATCACAGTGAAATGTTGTGTCTTAGCAGTGAAATTTACATTCTCACGCCATTGAAATGAAAACATTGCATGTGCCCTCCACCCCCAGGTTATATGGAATTGTACATTGCATTAAAAAGGGACTCAAACATTGTTCTAAGAGAGAGGGTTCCATCAAAAATGATAAAAGGTATTCCTGGGGAAATGTAAAGAGATAAGGGGTGATTATAATAACAATTATTATTGCTATTGCTTGATTTTTCCTAGGAAGACATGAACAAAAGTCTTTTCATTCCAAATATAGCCTCAGTGACAGGGCCTACGCAATGATTCCATATTCCCGAATTAATGAGTTTACCAGGGTTGCTTTCAGGAGCATGAGGGACTGGAATAAAGGTAGTTGAATCACTTAAAGGTCCATCCCAGCACAGGTGACTGTCCACAAAAGCCAACTCCCAGCAGGTCACTCTGTAACTTGTAGGTGGTTCAGCAGTCAGAAAGCATCTTCTACTAGCAGGTTTTACTGGTTTTATTACCTAGTGGAGAGACCTCCTGGTTCTTGTAACTTTCAGGGGCTTCCTGAGACTTGTAAGTTTCGTTTATTTCCTGTTTCACTATGTATTAGATATTGTATTACAATTTTAGTGATATCAATCCATTCCACTTTGTGATAGCTGATTTGAATGAATACCATAATTATGCTTATCTTGAGCAGAAGAGGGAGCTGAAGCTTTGAAAGCTAAATAAGTTGTTCAGTGTCATGCATCCAGGCAGTGGTTGAGTGAGGAACTTGATCCCAGGGTTTCTGGCT
Organism: Hylomyscus alleni; assembly: GCA_019843855.1. Taxonomy (NCBI): domain Eukaryota; kingdom Metazoa; phylum Chordata; class Mammalia; order Rodentia; family Muridae; genus Hylomyscus; species Hylomyscus alleni. The sequence continues at coordinate 7,043 of JADRCC010571570.1, forward strand.
TCCACCTCTCTGCATTCAAGAAGCATGTAGCATCTCTCAATGTGTTCCAGGCTACATGAAGACTTACGTGAGAGGATCACTACACAAACTTGAATTGCCTGAACACCTAAGTACTAACAAAGTGAAATGAGCTGGCTTCCGACTGATCTTTAAATAAAGTGCATAAAGACTCTATCAGAGAAATGATGCCTGCTGAAATCTAGAATCTTCTGGAGAGTCTTCTAGGAGAAGAAGTAGCATCACCTGGGAAGCTTGACTAGAATAGAATGTGTAGGAAGAAAACATCTCTGGAGGAAGACAGGTTGGGTTATAAACCACAGCAGAGTAGGGGAGCCGCTGATGCGCTGCCGAACATGCACAGACAAGCTCTCCTCCAATGACAATTCTGTATTTCAGAGTGCTGGCTAGTGATTCGAAAGGACAGGTGCACATAGTAGGAGAGTCTACGCAGCAAGAGGGGACTTAGGCTCCATTCAGCTCTCAAGTCTGGCACACTTGCATTTTTGCCACAGCTGGGGGACACCTTTCCCTATCCTGCCCAGGGTTAGATGTCAAGCAGGAATTCTTCCCAGAAATGCTGCACCCGTTGTTTCTCTAGACACCGCACACTCTACAGACTTCATACTTCTAAACCCAAGGGAAATACTTCACATTCATCCTGGTAATTATATTTTGTTTGGTTGTTTTTGTTGTTGTGTATTTTATGTGCTTGGATTTGTTGAGACAAGGCCTCTCTTGTAATCTAGACTAGCTTTGACTTTATTGTGGAGCCGAGGATAACCTCAACATCTTCCTGCTTCAACTTCCAAGAGCTGGGAATAGATGTGTACATTACCACACCTGGTTTCTATGGTACTAGGGACTGAACCAAGGGCCTTCTGAATACCAGGCCAGCAGTCTGCCAAATGAGATATATCTCCAGCCCTCCCTCCTGGTCATTCTTGAAGGAAGGCCATCTTCCACCATCCTCTTTGGTAGGCCACTTAGCATGATTGCTCTAAATAACTTAGGAGGTTTTGAGGATTATCTGACACTCTCCTACTCTGTTGCGAACATTATCCGTGATGTAGTCATGAAGACTGCTGGAGAAAGAGAAGTAAGTATAAGAATGAGAGCAGAAGGGACTCTGGATCAAAACTGATGGGTCAACATCCTCCAAATATCAATAGAGACATGTTATTACAGGTGACAAATAGTAGAGCCTAGATAATGCATTTCCAAGTGTTTCTGAATGTCTTTCTGAGTCCCAGTGTCTTCCCGGGATCCATGTTGTGTTAAGAAGGACTCATATGCCTGAGCTTGCTTATCTGATATAGCATTCTGCTCCACAACGTTGCCTGCTCTTGGAAGGCACTATCACACTATGTAGAGAGCTATGTTCCAATGCGACCTTCAGTCACTGGGATTAAACTACATTGGCAATGTGAGTGTGTGTGTGTGTGTGTGTGTGTGTGTGTGTGTGTGTAAAAGAGAAAGATAGAGACAGAGAGACAGAGAGAGACAGAGCAACACACAGAGAGAAACAGAGACAGACAGAGACGCAGAGAGACAAAAGTGACAGAGAGACAAAGGACAGAGACAGAGACAGAGAATTTTTCTCCTTTGAAAAAGAATAATTGACCTAGACTCTGTGCCAAAGGAATTCAAACCTTGAGAGACATATTCAATTCAAATAAAAAAGAGGGGTGTGGGACTCAGAGATTGCTCAGCAGGGAGGTATTAGGGGCTAACTTAATCTAAAGAGGGGATACATTATGACATGTTTGTTGGGCAGAGATAATATAGTTGGTTCTCATGGTTGCACATACGAAGAAATCTAAATTCCACCTTAATTATTCATTATAAATGACACGGAATTTTTATGTTTAAGAACTGTTTATGTTAAGTCTAGTCACAACTAGTTTTTCTTCTTTCTGTTGATTTCTACATTTCTCCCAACTTATCTTCACTGTGCATCACACATTTCACCATGAACTCGATTTTGTGGGTGAGAGGCCACAGCTCACTGTTTGCATGCCTTATCTCGGGTGGCTTACAAATGAGCTAGCTGCACCTACTGTACATAAAACAGCTGCATCCCTTTGATCTCTCCCTTAATGTGCTAGGCTCAGATTACTTCTTCAGCAAAAGGGGTGAGAGGTAGCAGGATAGTATTTTAACTAACTACTGGGGGCAGTATTTATTCATGGTGCAGATTTTTAATGGGAAAGATGGGACATGAAAGCTTGTCAAATGCACTGCTCAAAGACTCTGACAGCAGAGGGTGTTTTTGTAGATGAAAGGTATGGAATCCCAAACTTCTCTGTGTGAGATAAATTGTATGGAAAAAAGTACGGTGTGTAAAAATGCCAGGTAGAAAACTCCTCCCATTTGCTGATGACTGCATGGAGCGATGAATGGTTGCAGAGGAGAACTGACTAGGTGTGAGATATGATGCAGGGAATTGGGAAACTATACACCTGCAGAGAAATTTTCATTATACTCATAATCAATGAGACATTGTTGCATTAAGAACTTTGTCAGGAAGTTTCTCTTTTTATATAACAACAGTGTATGTGCCCAGAAACAGTGACAATAATTTTATTCTCCAAATATAAGAGAGTCCTTTGGTTTCAAATTTCCAATCAGGTCCTAAGTCTTATTATGTCTAGCTGGGGAACTGCTTAAAGATTCTGCCTTGGGTGAGTCTTGACTCTTTCTTATTTGCTCACCATATGGTTGACCAAGCAATGATTCTTCATCTTTCTGTACAAAAACTCAGGCGCTTCTGTCAGGTACCATGGCTACTGGTGAGAAGATTTTTTTTAAAGTATAGGAGTTCAAGGCACAAGAGGACCTGTGACCTTCCTGTTTTTTAGAGATCTCACTAAGACACTTTGATAAACCCACAAATCTCCATTTTATGTTGGGAATCACTTGTGGTAACTTACTTATCCTGGTTAAGGCTCACCTCACCTCATTGATTTCACCAATAATCCAGGACTCAGGTTATTCAACTCTTACTTTCTAAGTTATTCATTATTTTTGTTTCTTAAACATCAGACTCCACACCAACCTTCTTTACTCTTTTCACAGCACACACATACACACACACACACACACACACACACACACACACATCTTTTCTTTACCAGACCCTGAAAGATACAGTTGTTCTTCTCATGAATAATTTCCTAGTACCATGACAATGACAGATCATCTAGACTGTGATAGTCTTAGCTGTGTTTTCTTTATTTATTTGTTATATGTATGCATATATGTCTATTCATGAATATCTACACACAAGCGTAGGTTCTGTCAGAGGCTAGAAGAAGACACTGCTCCCCTGAAACTATGGTTATAGGTGATTGTACACTGCAAGAATAGGCCCTGAGTACCAAATTCAGGTCCCCTGCAATAGCAGTACACACTCCTAACCAGAGAGCTATCTCTCTATCTTACTTCCTCTTTTAGCAATGACTAACTTTTGTTTTAAACAAAAGTTTAAACTCATCTCAACTCCATCAATGGACTGAAGTCTAGGATTCTCACTCATGAATATGAAATTTAAGTGGGTAGTCCAATACTTCTTATATTTGTGTACTACATGAAATGGCCACTCAAATGAAGACATCAAACAATTCCTGCTGCGGCCCTCTCGACCAGCAAAAAGGACACGACCATGAGCTCTTCCTTAAGCCGTTTATTCAGGACCTTATTACATGCTTCTTTTCTTCTACTTCTAGCTAGCTAGCTTCTTGGTGTTACAAGCTTATTCCTTTCTGTTCTGGGGAATGTCCACAGACAAGCTTCTACTCTTCTTCTACTTCTAGCTTCTCTTTCTGGGGAATGCCCACGGACCTAAATATCTTGTGCCCGCTAACCCCTGCAGGCCACGTAGGATCAGCAGATAGGTCACCCAATGCGGAAGCAGCCAGCGTAGCCAATTAAGGACTTGATTATCTCAGAGAGCACTCGCTTTCGGGCTAGCGGAAGTCGGAAGCCGGCGCCATCTCAGGGCGCGGCACATTGCAGCTCTCTACAAATTCCAACTTCTTTGATTATTTTATTGCTGTTGATGGAATACATCCACACGTTGCCATTTTTCCCTTAAAAGTTTCATACATGTATACAGTGTATCTTGATCATATCCATGCTTCATTCCACATCCAACTCACTACAGGATCCCTCCTCCATCGCCTTACTATATGCATTTTTCCTATCTATCTATCTATCTATCTATCTATCTATCTATCTATCTATCTATCCATCCATCCATCCATCCATCCATCCATCCATCCATCCATCCATC
>JADRCC010571571.1:0-10172 GCA_019843855.1 Hylomyscus alleni
AAAAAAAAAAAAACATCGCATAGAGAATGAGACTTTTTGTTTGATACAAGGTCTATGTAGCTTACGCTGGCCTCAAACTCATAACAATTTTTTTTTTTTTAAATAACAGGGATATGATTTGAGACAGGATCTATGTAGTCCTGGCTGTCAGGAACTTGCTTTGTAGGTAAGGCTGGCCTCAAACTCAAGAGATCTTCCTATCTCTGCCTCCCAAGTGCTGGGATTAATGGTATGTGCAACCAGGTCTGGGCATAGGGCAATCCTTTTATCTCAGCCTTTCAAATGCTGGAATTACCAGCATGTACCATCATACCTGGTCCAGCCTCCCTTGCCCCCATACCCCTCCCCACCAAAAAAAACCCCAAAAAGACAGATAAGAACTTATCTACTCAAATGAATGTTGATTCTGAAGCAGTTTGCTGTTAAATCCTGCCTACTGTGCTATAACACTGGGCAGTTCTGAGAACTCACTATGGCCTGTGAGTTTTGAAATAGGTAAGAGACATCTATCTGGAAGCAAATCTGCCAAATAAACTGGACAGTATTATTACAGACCCTAGAGGAGGCCAGCAGAGCAATGAAGCTAAGCCATAAGGCTGAGGGAAGCCCTGAGAGGCATTTTAGGGATGCCTAGAAATATCAGCTCTAACAGACTGGTTCAGAATGACCACTCATCATTTAGGCACAGGTTCGGGGCTTTAGGTAGTCATACAGGGCAAATTAGCCAAGAATCAAGAGTGCTTTCTTAGCTAGAAAATCTTTTATACACACTGATAAGCAAAGTGCTTCTGGAAAAAGAACTTAGAGAAGTTTCCATCAGTCTCCTACCTAAGGTCTTTGTGAGGATCACATAAACACATAAAAGGCCTCTACAGAACACTGTGTTCATCTACTTCTTCCTTCATCAAGAAGTGGGAATAATGGCAAATTTGGATGTGTCGGGTCCTCAGATTCTTCAGGTGTTTTTATATTCAATAACAGAATCAGGATATAGGAAACACAGCTCTAAGAACATAGACCTCAAAGAAGTTCCAATGTTCTTTGTCCAGCCAGAGTTCCAGTGAATCCTGTGTTTCAAGTCAGAATATGGACTGATTAAATGGAGACTAAAATGGCCTACAGGATGAAAAGCATGGAGTTTGGCAGACCTTCCTTCACCCAGAGGCTCTGGATGGTATCTAACCATAAAAGTCCACAGGCATTTACAGCACTAGTGCACAAGTACAGGGGTGAAGGCTTTTCCCTTTGACAACATCCTGGGATTAGGACTGACAAGCTTAAGGCACTGAACCCTGAGACCAGCTCTCCCGGTTTAGAGCATTCAGGTCCCCAGCCACCTCCAGAACCTGGCCCTTCTAACTTACTACATAATTCAATGCCCCAGAGTTCTGGCATGACAAGCTGTGACTCACTGTTTTAATGGCATAAAGTAGATGCCTGGCTACATTATATGTTTTCAAGTAGAGTGGGATAAAACACAGTAGGGATCCCAAGTGTCCCTGAAGAGAAAAGCTACTGAACTCTGCAGTAGGAGATTTGGTTGTAGGCAGTTTCAGGGCTTGTAGGCTATTTTATGACTCACGTTTCAAGTTGCTGAAGTTAGGTTCCTATGTCAGGAAATCTTAGGTGCACCTGAATCCCTGTGCACAGGATGTCTTGTGGACTTCAGACCTTAGCCTAAGCTTGTGTTGGAAAACATGTCCCCTGTTGGAAAAATGCTATGTCTGGGGATCTTTACCCAAAGGCTCTAAGTTACATTTATTTAGTTTTTTCTTGAGACAGCTTAGGTTGGTCTTTAACTTGCAGCAGTCCTCATACTTTGGCCTCTTTCATGCTGGAGTTAAAGTGTGTATCATCATGCTCAGACATATTCTTGGGAGGTATAAAAGAAAGCATTGGGCAGAGAAAGGGTCATTTCACTTCCTCTACGATGTTCTTCACAACTCTCTCTTTTTTTTGCAACTAGAGCCCTCCCATCCCAGGACAATTCTAGCTATTGTCAACTGTCCCAACTTCACTAATTCAAGATTGCTAAACCACAATTGGAGAGTTACTTTTTTTTTTTTTTCTCGAGACAGGGTTTCTCTGTTTAGCCCTGGCTGTCCTGTAGACCAGGCTGGCCTCGAACTCAGAAATCCGCCTGCCTCTGACTCCCAAGTGCTGGGATTAAAGGTGTGCACCACCACTGCCAGGCCTGGAGAGTTACTTTTAAGACTGTTTTGATAATTACCCTTTAGTCTGAGCAGAAGGTAGTTAGTTGCTTTACAGCTAGGAGGCGAATTTGGTAGGCCTAGTCAAGGCAGGTTTTTAATTTTTTTAACCTTTTGTTTTGTTTTGTTTTGAGATAGGTTCTCTCTACTGCTGTCTCTCCTGGAACTAGATGTGTTGATATGACCAGGCTGGCCTTGAACTCACAGAGATCTACCTGTCTCTACCTCCTGAGTCCTGGGATTAAAAGCATGTGCCATCATGCTTAGCAGGACAGGTTTTTCAACTAAGGACTGCAGCTTAGCTCAGCATCTTCTTCCTGGGTCTCCTATATAGTCTTCCACATAGGCAGTGCAAAGCAGTGAGGCATATGAGTAGCTTGGGAAAGCCACAGAGGGGAAGGAGATATTTTCAAATAGGCCTCAAAACCAAAGCTCTCCTGTTTATTTGCATCAGAATTACTTGGAGAACTTATTAGGAAGGCAGGCTCCCAGAAGCTCCATTCTAAATTCCTGAGTGGCAGAGAAACAGTCATGTTGGGGGTGGGGGTTGGGGGGATGGATTCTACCCTAAGGCAAAAAGATTGGAGAAAGGAAAAGTGACAACTGAAGACAGGTCTAGGGAAAGATGAGTGGAAGAAAGCAGAAACACGAAGGGGCCTGACAAATGACCTCATCAAGACAACAGCACATGGGCAAAGGCTTCAGAAAGCCTGGGTCTCCCCAAAGTCTCTGCTCCCAAAACACCAAGTTAGCCAAAGCTGTCATAAAATTCCAGAATGTTAGGTTAGATGAATGGGACAAGAAAGAATGGCTGCTGAGAGGTAGGTCAGATGTGGTCCTACAAGAACCTTGTGGATACAGCAGCTTAGAGGAGGAGGACAGGATCCCTGAAGATCCCATGGACTCATCCTGGCACCCCCAAACTAGAGGTGAGCTCCTTGGGCAAAATTCTGCCAAGTGCAGTGAATCCTGCCTTCAACCCCGTCAGTGTCGGCTCTGGCGCTTTGCAAGTTCCTCCTGGACGCGCAATCTGAGGGCCTCTCGCATGGCTGGATCCAGAGGTGTGTGTGCTGATACTTCCTCACTCACCCTTCCGGGATCATCGCCCTACGTGGAGGAAGAGTCAGGAAGCTCAGAGCCTGGTCTCTCTCAGAAGAGTGCTGCCCCACTCCTAGACAGCACTCTCCTAGAACTGTCTGGCAGAAGGCTTCTGTTTCTCAGGAGTCCCCTGTAACAGTGATTCTCAGTTGAGGGTCACAAGTGTTCCCTGTTCCCCCAACTAGGAACCTCTCTCTGTGTGCTGAGAGTACCTGATGGGAAGACATGATTTCCCACTGGCCCTGAGATTAATATCGGCTCAGGAACTGGTGGAAGTTTCCATCATGGCCCAGGACCGTCAAGCTGCAGCTGTTTCCAGAAGGCGTACCTGATATACAATAACTGATGTGACCTCTCCACTGTCCGCCTCATAGTCTAAACAGAAGAGCTGGCGGCCAGGAGGCTCCAGCTCAGAGCTTCCACTACTGCTGCTTTCACTGGACTCCTCACAGTCTGGGTTCACTGGGTGAGTAGAGCCATCTGAAAGGGCAAACCAGAATGAGAGGGAAGAGGGGGATGCTGCTAAAACCCCTGCCCACACAAACTACCAGAAAAACAGGGCCAAAAAGCCTCAAGCTTCCAATAGACCCGTGTGTGTGTGTGTGTGTGTGTGTGTGTGTGTGTGTGTTAGGGGAGCTGTCAATCAGGATTTTAACTTTTCTTTCTCCACTCTACCACAATTCCATTAGAAAGTATAAGATGCATGTCTCCTGCAAATATCACTGGAAGCTGCTGAAAGGATGGACAGAGCTCTGCCTTAGTTCAAATTGAGGCTCTGCCATTTACTAGCTCTGAGATGTTGTACAACTTATTCACCTCTTTGGATAGTGAGACAGACATAATAGTTCTCAGCTTAATGAGGTTTCTATGGACTCAACAATGTACTTAATATCTAAACCCTCTGTAAATAACAGCCCACAAACTTAGTGTCATATGTTAGTTAACATGAGTTCATGGTCCCAGAAAACTGGAGAAAAGACCATTTACTGGGTTCATTTCATTTTATGTACTGGTCTTTTTTGTTTTCTTTTTTTTTCTTCCTTTGTTTTGTTTTGTTTTAAATCTCAGCCACACTTTCTCTCTTCTAGGTGGCAGAAATATTAAAACACAGTATGATTGACCACACTGGTGGACAGCGATTCCTGGCCGGGTCCCAGGTACCTTATATAACAGTGCGGTTTAACTGGGGTCACTGGCCCTGGAGCGGAGAACTGGGGACTCTGACGTTGATGCAGTGGCTTCTCTAGGACTCGGTGAGCAGGAGCCCTGACGCAAAGGGGGGCTTGCCCAGGGGGCGGGGCCGCGAGCGGGCGGCTGCTCACCTCGGTGGCGCGGCAGGTACACCTGTAGATCTGGCTTGCGGGGCCGCGTGGGCGCGGGCGTGTGGCGCCTCCTTGCCTTCTCCTTGGCCGCCTGCTTCACCTTCTTGTCGTAGTCGTCCCTGCGGGGAGCCGAGCGGGAATCAGGCGCTGTCACCCGGCCGAATCGGGCCGGGCCGGGCCTGGGGCGGGGCGGTACCGAGCGATCTGGTTCCGACGGATATGGTGTACGAAGCCGTGGCTCATGTCCAGACGCCCGCCGGGCTTGCAGCACAACCCCGGGCCGGGATCCCGTGCCGCCTCCATTCGGATCCTGGTACAGAACCGCCGTAACCGCCACAACGGCCGCGGAATTAAGACCGCCAGCTGCGGACCAGGGCTTCCGGCCGCGGACCCGGACTTCCGGCTCCGATGCCCTTTTTTCCGGTTGCGTAGGGGCGGGCGCAGCGGAGCGTAGTTGCTTTCGAAATTTGAGAACCTTCATCTGTGGAGCGCTGTTGGAGCTGGAGGTTCTCTTTCTTTGTAATACCACCTATACGAAAGAAGGATTGTATAGCTAATACCAGGAAATTATTTTAAAAAATTCGACACATCCACGAATACCGAAAATGCATTCTATTGATCTAGAGATGTTGGCTTTCTTTTTCTAGCCCTTTAGTATAATAAGCTTCACTATGAGGTCAAATTTGTGTGTATATGTGTTGTGTGTATCTGCTTTGCTATGATCTTTAAAGCTAGATTCTGCTCATGAGAAAGTTATAGTCTGTCATATCCATCACCTTTGCTCCATCTTCTCTCTTTTTAGACCTCCTCCTTGCCTCCCCTCTTACACACGGACACAGATACAAACACACACACACACACACACACACACACACACACACTTAAATCTCGGTCCTTCATTTGGGAAAAACATGCAATATTTGTGATTCATCTTTCCAAATTATACTGAATTCGCTTAACATCTCCAGGTTCACCATTTTCCTACAAATGACATAATTTCTTTCTTCATGGCAGAATTTAAAAATATGTTATATATGCCACTTGGTTGACTCTTTAATCCAACTGTGCCTAAGTTTCCTTATATCTGTGTTAGTAGTGTGTGTGGGGGCTAGGGGAGGACACCAGGTGGTCTGGTCTGTATTCTCTACCTGTTCCTTTGATTTTTTTTTTTTTCCTTCAAGACAAAGTTTCTCTGTGTAGCTCTGGCTGTCCTGGATCTCACTCAGTAGACCAGGCTGGCCTCGAACTCAGAAATCCACCTGCCTCTGCCTCCCAAGTGCTGGGATTAAAGGCATGTGCCTGCCCGGCTACCGGTTCCTTTGAGATAGGGCCTCTCACTCAACCTGTAATTAAGCTGACAGCCACCAAGCCCTAGTGGTCCTTCTGTCTCCACTTTCCAAATGGCTAGGATTATAGGCATAAACCCACTGTAGACTTTTTACATGGGTGCTGGGGATTTGAACTCATGCTTGGACAGTAAGCATTCTCACCAACTCAGCCAATCTCCTCGGTTTGTTTGCTTATTAGTGGACATACTAAAAACATCTATCTCTAATAGGCAATGAAGCAAACAAGTGCTCAGGTAGGTAAGTTTTCCCCACCCACACCCAGCCACATTGGAGCTGCACTGCTGGGGCCCAGGTCACTTGATTAACTGCCCATGGGAGGAACTAAGGCTTTTGAGGGTCTAATAATGTATAGCCTTCTTTCTTTCCTTCTGGTATGTAGCTTAGGATAGTCTTGAACTAACTATGTAGCTCAGTTGGCCTTCAACTTTGGGATTTGTTTTGCCTCAGCCTGAAAGTATAGTTTTTAAAGTCTTCATTTTAAAATGTAAAAGTCAGGGCTGCCGAGATGGCTCAGCGGTTAAGAGCACTGACTGCTCTTCCGAATGGTCCTCAGTTCAAATCCCATCAACCACATGATGGCTCACAACCATCTGTAAGGAGATCTGATGCCCTCTTTTGAAGTGTCTGAAGACACTTGTTATTAGAGCAGTGACAAAATCAAGTACATCTGTTTGCACTAGGTGAAAAACACCGACTCATACTTGAAAATAAAACTCTAGGAAATGTAGTCACTATTGTGGTTTGGGTGAAATTCCACATGGGCACAAAGACATTTCTGGGGTGAGACAAGTTTCTTCTCTTGATTATGATGATGGATCTGTAAGTGTTCACACATTGCAATTTAGCAAATTAGACACATGAAACGTGTACTATCCTGTATATCAATTATACCTCGATGGAACTGTTCAAATAGGCAGGGACTAAGGCATGACTCAGTGGCAAAGCTGAATTTGAAGTTTTATTAGCTAAACAACAGATGCAACTTAGCAGAGTATTTGCAAACTCCTTATTTCAAGAGCCCTTTAAATAAGATACTAATTGAAGTTCCCAGGTACAAGCCTGAATAAAGGACTTGATTTGAGAATCCTGACTCCTTTTCCTGTGTAGATCAGTCCCTGATCAGAGGGCATCTCTGGATTGTCACTTCAAGGCACAAATTGTCCTGAAGATATTTCGGGTCGAATGCTAGCTTCCTTTTTCCCCACAAACAACGTAGCCTGTGAAAGGTTCCTATTTAAGCTGTGTAGAGATGTTGGATAAGGACACTATATGTTCGAAACTGTTGGGTCGCAGCGCTCATAACGTTTTATAAGCCTGTATTGTCCCTCACGACGACTCGTAGCGCGCTGCGCTTCTGAGGCCAGCTCGACTTCTGATTGGCTGCTTGCCGTCCGTGCGCGGCGCCGGCTCAGAAGCTCCTAACCGGTGGTAGCGATGTCTAGCCGATCCAAGCGGCAGTCTCACGGTTCCACCCGTGGGAAGCGCGAGTCCGAGTCTCGTGGCAGCTCGGGTCGCATCAAGAAAGAGCGAGACCGCGAGAAGGAGCCCGAGGCGGCGAGCTCCCGGGCTAGCCCGGTCCGCGTGAAGCGGGAGGCCGAGCCAGCTGCGCGAGAGGTCCCCGCGCCCGCGCTCCCGGTCGTGCGGGTGAAGCGTGAGCGCGAGGCCGATGAAGATTCGGAACCCGAGCGGGAGGTGCGAGGTGCGCGGGGCCGGGCCGGGCACGTCCTCCACCTTCGCCTGCTTTCTTCTCTCTCCTCCTATTTTTTAAGACAGGTCTCAGGAACTTGAAGTTGTAACCAGAGATGGCCTTAGGCTCCTGATGACATTCTTGCCTCACTTTCTGAAGTCTGAGATGCCCAGTTTTCGTCTGCTTTTTACTTTCCTTTCTACTGCCTCCCTGACCGGGCTTGGATCCAGACTGGATTGCCTTCAGCTGAAGACAATCCTAAACTTAAACGTCATGATACACCACAGCATCCCCCCTCCCCCCCCCCCCCCCCCCTTATCGAATCATGGGTCAGGTGCTCTACTGACGTCTGTACAGATGGTCCCTTCTCCAGTCCCCCCCCCCCCAAATTCCTAAGAGTCAGAGTCATGTTGTAATTTCTGGAATAAGACCATTTATTAGTCGAGGCCCAGTGCACCTGACTAAAGTATTGACTTTGTACTAGTTGAATAGTTCGGAGACACTTCTTTCTGCTTCTCCTGGGTTTTGCATTGGGGTGGTTCCATTGTTGTCTTGTAAAGGATGTTGATGTAATGACCAGCCTCGGGAGACAGATTGTGTTATTCCATAGAGCAAAAGGGAGAGAGTAAGGTCACAAGAAGATCTCCTTCTTTCAGGGCAGGGATCTTTTATAAGGCAACCCACTATGAGCACTGGTTCTTTTTCTGTTTGTGGGACTTAACTCTAGGATCTGGCAAAGATGTCATAATTGGATACTGTTATTGCTTTAATAGACTCTTTGTTTTAGTCTGTGATCATGTGGCTTCTGTCAGCATCCATGAAGCTGTGACAAGCTAACACATTAGGATTAACTTTAATTAGAGTTAACACATTTGGATTAACTCTCAGAACCATCACAGTTCTTGGACTAATGGTAGATTTAAGGATGTTCAGCTTATTTTAGTACTTATGATCTATTTCACTATACCTTTCATGCCTATGATGCCTTTCATGCTTATTTGATATTTACTTATTTACTTATTTAGGCAGGCTCTTAATAAGTAGTCCTGGCTATCCTGGAACTTTCTCTGTAGACCTTGAACTCAGAGATTTCACCTAGCCTACCCCCTCAAGGGCTAGGACTAATGGTGTACACCACCATACCTGGTGGAAAAAAATGTTTAGTACATTTATATATGTATGTATGTATGTATGTATTTATTTATTTATGTGTGGAAGTCACTGGGCAACTTGCCAGGGATTGAACTCAGATAGTTGGGTTGGTGGCAAGCACCTTTACTAAGCTATCTCACTTGCCTGGATTCCTCTATGTAATATATAAATTAATCTTTTATTGGTTATATATGTAATAGATCTACTCTTAGTTTGCAACTTATTTCATGCTGGATAGTCGTGACACACGCCTTTAATCCCAGCACTTGGGAGGCAGAGGCAGGCAGATTTCTGAGTTCGAGGCCAGCCTGGTCTACTGAGTGCGATCCAGGACAGCCAGGGCTATACAGAGAAACCCTGTCTTGAAAAACCGAAAAAAAAAAAACACAAAGCAACTTATTTCATTAGTGTCCTTTTTTTTTTGAATGTTGTCATTAAATGAAAAGTAAAAGCTCATCTTAATCTTAGTGATCTAATGTTCCCATTTCGGTGATTTTATTTTGTTTTGTTTGTTTGTTTTGTACCTGTGATTTGAGGAGAGCCTCTTGTCCTCCATTTATGATGCTAGAGCAAATCTTACCTGGGCTAGTTAAGTGTTCTACCACTGAGTTACTTTCCAGCCCAAATTTCTCATTTAAAAGTCTGTATGGATTTCTTCTCAGCAAAGAATGGCCGAGTGGATTCTGAAGACCGGAGGAGTCGTCACTGTCCATACTTGGATACCATTAATAGGTCAGTAATATAGAAAGCATGAAGGCAAGTCTTGGTGATGTATCTCAGTAGTGGAGCAGTTGCCTGACATGTCATAAGCCCAAGGTTTAATCACCAATACTATGCATACAAACAAAATCAGTGGATTTTTAAAAATTTACTTTTACTTTATGCGTATTGATGTTTTGCCTGCAGTATGTCTGTGTGAGAGTGCCAAATCCCCTGGAACTGGAGTTATAGACAGTTGTGAACTGTCATGTGGGTACTAGGAATTCAACAACTGGAAGAGCAGCTAGTGCTCTTAACCACTGAGCCATCTCTCCAGCCCCATCAGTAGATTTTGAGATGCAGAATACAGTAGAAAATTCTCTAAACTGAACATTGAAGAATACATTCAAATTTTCCTCTTTTTAAGCCTGTCTGCTTAGAAAATTGTACTTCTCACCATGTTCAGCCATGTTGTCCCTTTATAGTGGTAGAGGGCAGTTTTTGTTTTGTTTGTTTTGTTTTTTGAGATGTGTGTGTGTCCCTGGCTGTCCTAGAACCCAACTAGGTTGTTGCACTTGAACTTAGAGATTTTTCTGCCTCTGCTGGTATTAAAGACATGTACCACCACACCTTTGAAGATATTTTAATATCAGCT
>JADRCC010571572.1:0-13039 GCA_019843855.1 Hylomyscus alleni
AGAGAGAGAGAGAGTGACCCTGAAGCAAGTACTGCATTTGTCAGACTGCAGACTCAGAAACAGCTGTATAAAGAGATGTATTATGCCCCCCCACACACACACACACATTCCACCTCTTGGATAGGGGCAGAGGGAGCAAGAACACAAAGGGGAGTACTATCTTTTGAGTGCCTCTAAAGGGGTCTGGCTGGAAGGGCTTGGTGATATGGTGCTTGTCTAACACAAGGAAACCTCAGCTTTTTGCTTGTATCCTTAGTACCACTAGAGAGAAACCAAAGCAAGCTTTGCTCTGTGGTTGTTCATATACAGTCAGTGGAAGGATGCTGAAGAATCAGTCTGTTAGGACCTGCCTGAGGGGATGAACCAGCAGCCAAGAATTAAAGGCAAACTTAGAATCAGAGTCTGAGTTGTTGTGTTGTTTACTTGACAACATGTCTATTTTTGTGTGCTTTAAAAAGAATGTCCAGGACTAGATAGTACTGTCTGCGGTACTAAGACTACCTAGGCAAGCAAGTGTATGTCACCGCCGTGTGCGCCAAGTCAAGGAGGAGTGACTGAGAACCTCTGTCCTGGCCTTCATTTTGTCAGAGTGTGAGACACCAGTCCTCAGTGATAGGCTTTCTCATATTGAATGGTTCTTTCCTTATTAAATTCTCAACAGAAAGAAGGAAGAATGGTGTTAATTTTGATTCAGTAGAAACCTTTAAGTGATTCATTTCGTCTTGCTTTTTTTCTCCACTTCAGAAGAGAAATGTTTATCACTGCAACAAATGCCGGCTGCAGTTCCTCTTTGCCAAGGACAAAATTGAACACAAGCTTCAGCACCATAAAACCTTCCGTAAGCCTAAGCAACTGGAGGGCTTGAAACCAGGCACCAAGGTAAGGGTGTGCCAGAGGTTGCTGTCACAGACTATGGGAGGGTAAGAGTAGAAATGGACAGGACCCCGAGGTTTCCTGTGAGTGCCATCTAACTGTTCTTCCCTTGATTTTCAGGTGACAATCCGGGCTTCCCGGGGGCAGCCGAGAACTGTTCCTGTGTCTTCAAATGATACACCTTCGGGCACCTTGCAGGAGGCAGCACCACTGACCTCCACTGACCCCCTGCCTGTCTTCCTTTATCCCCCTGTCCAACGAAGTATCCAGAAGAGAGCTGTTAGGAAAATGTCAGTGCCTCCTTCTAAATGCTGGGGGTGGGGACTATCTGGGCAGGGTATTTCCTAATAGCCAAAGAAATCAGATACAGTCTTTTTCAGGTCAAAATCTTATGCTTTGGGTGATACCTGAGGGAGTCATGGCATTTTTGTTTTTGACAGGAGCGTCATGGGCCGGCAGACGTGTCTGGAGTGCAGCTTTGAGATTCCAGATTTCCCTAATCATTTCCCTACCTATGTGCATTGTTCTCTCTGTCGCTACAGCACCTGCTGCTCTCGAGCTTATGCCAATCACATGATCAAGTAAGTCATGAGAAGCCAGGATTTCTAGTTTGGAGTCCAAAACTCATTTAATTCCCTCCCATTTCTATTTTGTTTGTTTCTTCAACTTTAAAGCTGTCTGTCCATCTCTTCTCGGAAGGTAAAAGAGCAAACCGTATTCAATTGGCTCTGTTAGTTGGCTCCACATAATCCCCTAGGGTCTCGCTAAGTGCAGCCTGAGCATTGTATGGGCGCTTGTTAGAAATGCTGATCCTTTTTTATATTTTTTATTCTCTCGTATATTACATCCCAACAGCAGTTTCGCCTCCCCCTAGTCTTTTCCCCCAACCTCCCCTCCACCCCATATCCACAGGGCCTTCACTTTTCCTCAGAAAAGAGCAGGCCTGCCAGTGACATCATTTTTATCTAGGCCCGAATTAAAATGTGAATTATAATTGATCCTCGGGTTATTTTGTGTTTATATTGAAGTTTGAGAAGCCTGATGGTCAAACTGGTGTGGATTGAGAAGGCATCTCTTCGGTTGGACATTATTATTGGTTGTAACTCTCTGCTTTTTTGTCTTTCTCAGCAATCATGTTCCACGGAAAAGTCCCAAGTATTTGGCTTTGTTTAAAAATTCTGTAAGGTAATAAAACACTTTTTGGTGCTTGGTTGTTAATAATATTAAATCTTTTATTATGTAATGTGGTTATGTGACTCACTTCCATATTAAACCTCAAAGTAGTTTTAACTTTGTTTAGTGTTATTGTGTCTAATACACTCTTGGTCCTCTTCTCTCCTCTTCCCACAGTGGAATCAAGCTGGCCTGCACTTCGTGTGCCTTTGCTACCTCCGTGGGAGATGCCATGGCCAAGCATTTAGTGTTCAACCCCTCCCACAGATCTAGCAACATCTTACCACGGGGTAAGTGAGGGGAACTGGGATTGGGGGTAAGATGTCATACGATATGAGCCAGGAGGAGCGTCTTTCTCTGTCTTCAGCTTTCACTGTTTAGCAGCAGACTATAAGCATTCTAACCTGGGAAGGCTGGCTACAGGAAGAGCTGATAAGTGGGTAGCATGTTGAAATCCTAAGATATGTCTATGGAATGCTTTTCATTTTTCCCTGGTGAGCTAACCATGTTTTTTCAATCTCCTTTTCCAGGGCTCACCTGGATGTCTCACTCAAGGTAATGCTCATTTCCTGTACACTCTGCATAGTGTCTGCTCTTCCTAATACTGTGATTTAATCCTGAAGTGTGACATTTCTGCTCTCTGCTTCTCATGCCCATTCCTTTAGGCCTGGCCAGACTCCTGAACGAGTGTTCGACCGGAGCATGAAGAATACGTATCTTCCACCTCCCCTCCTCCCTAACAAAGCTGCCACTGTGAAGCCTGTAGGAGCCACCCCAGCAGAGCCTCAGGAGCTGGCAGGTCCAATGCTCCAGGCCCTTCCATCACCAGCCTCAACTGCAACCCCACCAGCAACCCCCACTCACCCACAGCCCTCGGCCCTGCCACCCTTGGCCACAGAGGGGACTGGGTGTCTGAATGTCAATGAACAGGAAGAGGGAAGCCCTGTCACCCAGGAGCCTGAGCCAGCATCAGGCGGTGGAGGTAGCAGTGGGCTTGGCAAGAAAGAGCAGCTGTCTGTGAAGAAACTTCGAGTGGTACTGTTTGCCCTGTGCTGCAACACGGAACAGGCGGCTGAACACTTTCGAAACCCCCAGCGGCGAATCCGTCGTTGGCTTCGACGCTTCCAGGCCTCTCAGGGAGAGAACTTAGAGGGCAAATATCTCAGCTTTGAGGCAGAAGAAAAACTGGCTGAATGGGTGCTGATCCAGAGAGAGCAACAGCTCCCCGTAAATGAAGAGACCTTGTTTCAGAAGGCCACCAAAATCGGACGCTCTTTGGAAGGGGGATTTAAGATATCCTATGAATGGGCTGTACGCTTTATGCTCCGGCACCACCTCACTCCCCATGCTCGGCGAGCTGTAGCCCACACATTACCCAAGCATGTAGCAGAAAATGCTGGACTCTTCATTGAGTTTGTGCAGCGACAGATTCACAATCAGGACTTACCTTTGTCTATGATTGTGGCTATCGATGAGATCTCTTTGTTCCTGGACACAGAGGTGCTGAGCAGTGATGACCGAAAGGAGAACGCTCTGCAGACAGTGGGCACAGGGGAGCCTTGGTGTGACGTCATGCTGGCTATCCTAGCAGATGGCACTGTCCTCCCCACCCTGGTTTTCTTCCGAGGACAAGCCAATCGGCTCGCTAATGTGCCAGACTCTATATTACTAGAGGCCAAAGACAGTGGCTACAGTGATGACGAAATCATGGAGCTTTGGTCAACCCGTGTATGGAAGAAGCACACAGCTTGTCAGCACAGCAAAAGCATGCTGGTAATGGACTGTCATCGCACTCACTTGTCAGAAGAGGTACTGGCCCTGCTCAGTGCCTCTAGCACTTTGCCTGCGGTGGTCCCCGCCGGCTGTAGCTCCAAAATCCAGCCACTAGATGTATGCATCAAACGAACTGTTAAGAACTTCTTGCACAAAAAGTGGAAGGAACAGGCTCGGGAAATGGCCGATGCTGCTTGTGATTCTGACGTCTTGCTTCAGCTGGTGTTGGTCTGGCTAAGTGAGGTGCTGGGTGTTATTGGGGACTCCCCAGAGCTAGTTCAGCGGTCCTTCCTTGTGGCTAGTGTTCTGCCAGGTCCTGATGGCAACGTTAATTCACCCACACGCAACGCTGACATGCAGGAGGAGCTCATTGCCTCCCTAGAGGAGCAGCTAAAGTTAAATGGAGAACAGTCTGAGGAGCACTCACTCTCTGCCTCCCGACCCAGGTCATCTCCTGAAGAGACAGTTGAGCCTGAAAGCCTTCACCAGCTTTTTGAGGGGGAAAGTGAGACAGAGTCTTTCTATGGCTTTGAGGAAGCTGACCTAGATCTGATGGAGATTTAGGTGCTGAGGCTGTGGAAGCAGATGGAGTCGGGTAGGAAAGTTGAGGGAGGTTAGAGCGGCTTAGACAAGATGGGTACCAGTGGGGTACTTGGTTTATAGTTTCAATTTTATGCCACCACTCCTGATGTTGACTCTTCCTGTGAATTTGTGGGTTATTAGGAACACCAGTAGTGATCAGTTCTGAGCCGAGGAGCTGGCCCATTGGTTACTCCTGCTAAAAACATGTTTTTGTGACCCTTTTTTTCTTCTTAATTTAAATCACTGTGTTAGCTATTTTTCTGACAAAATCTAGGAAAACAATCCTTTGTGGACAGATATTAAGTTGTTTTGTTTCCCCTTTTACCTCAATTGTATCATAGTATTTCTGGGTTTTGTTTGTTTTACTGTGTGGCCAATGTCTTTGGGCATGATACTATCTAATCATTGTTAACATGAGAACTTTGCTGCAGATGGAAAGAATATGTAGCTCACAAACTGACTTATTACATATGTGGATAAGTTTTTTTCATTGTGGTCTTAACACTTTTATATAAAAATGAAAATGAAAAATGAATCCCACTGAACTCTTTCCTTCTCCTCCATTCCCCTCCCTCTTCAGAGGTGTTGGTTTCTTCAGCAGCTCTAGATATAAAATTGTGGCTTTAAAAAGTGCATGAACCACCTTGAAACATCCAGAATGGATAGATTTTTCTGTTCTTACCACCCTCCACCAAAATATAACAGAAACAATATTTTTCCGCACTTGTGACCCTTTACCCTTTTCCTGATTTTTCACACCATGCTTCACTCTGGACAAAGGAACACATGTGTCCCTGGAAAGTGAGGTGATGAGTGTTCAGGTGGAAGCCATTCCTAGTCTCTGTCTTCAACAAGCCCCCGGCCTAGTCCCTGCTCTGTTGAACTTCGTCACAGGCATACCTGGCATATGTTAAGTGTTGAACTCCTGCTTACATGTGGCTTTCCTGTTCCTCTCATATTCAGAGAAGAAATGGATGTGAAAAGCAGGTGTGCACAGAGAAAGACATGACTCTTTATTTTTCACTGCCAACTTCAAGGAAAATTTTTCTACAGTTTGCATGAGGGATTTTTTTTTTTTTTAAAGAAAATATGTACTCATGGTGATAAACCAAAATGTACTGTACCATAGAGGAGAACAAACACCAAGTCTACCTTTCCCACAGCCACACCATTCTTGCCCATCCTGAGGCGTTCAGAGTTTCCTCCTGTGAGCCAAGGAGGCAGCCTGCACAAGCGTGTAAGTGGTTCATCTTTAAAGTGTACATAAGTGGAGCATTTAATAAAACAAGAGGAAATGGATTTATAAACTTTTTTCTATGTGTCCCCATTGAATAGGCTTTCATAGATTGAGAGATACTCTACACGTGCCCGCCTGGTGGTACAGGTGTGGCATCTGTGACCACCAGTCCTTTCCCTGCAGATTTTGTTCTGTCTTTTGAACTCCCAGCACACTATAACATAGTGAACAGGACTGATCCCAGAAGTTTGGCCAGCTCTAAACCCATGGCATTGGAGATCTGAACTGCAATGCCATTTTATTGGTGATGGACTACACTTCAAAGCCAACCTTCTGCCTTTGAGAAAGCTGGAGAACTGTATGGTCACTTCAATCTACAGCCTAGTCCTCTTTGGTCGTCTCTGCAGCAGCCACAGCCTTAGCAGAGCTGGGTTCCTGGCCTCTGCACATTGACTTTGGATGGGTAATTTTTTTTTTCTTTTTTTAAAGATCATGGTAACCGTGAGTCGGCTGGGTTTTGGCAAGCAAGTTGTCTTTGTGGACTCTGCCTGCATGGCTTAGTAATAGAAGGAAGTTTTTTTGGTTTCGTTTTTTTATAATTCAGTTCAATCAATAAACATGTATTTATTGACAACTTTCTGTGTTAAGTATATCAAAGTTCCCAATTGAACACCCAAGATTTTCTTTGCATGAACTTGTCTGCAGCAATCTGTGCCATGCTGGATAGCGTCATGCAAAGGAGCCATGATTGTCATTTTTAGAAACCAAGGTTCAGTGGGATGATGGTGGTACACACCTTTAATCCCAGCACTCTGGAGACAGAGACAAGTATATCTCTTGAGTTTGAAACTAGCGTGGTCGTAATGAGTTCCAGGGCAGCTAGAGTCACAGAGAAATCCTGCCTTAGAAAATACCAAAATATAAAAATAGATCAGCGTTTAAAACCACCCCAGGGATAGGTGTTGAATGTAGGCGCCTCATACTATTAAATCACGCACAAAGGTCAGGACAAATCTTGAGTCTCCTGCCATCTTGAGGGATCAGGGAATTAAACTTTGATCTTCAGGTGTATGTGTGAATACGGGAACAAGTGTGTGTTACCAGTTTTCACTCGCCACCATATCTGAGACAGACTTCTATTCTTCTGTTTGCTGTGCCAAGCTGACCCTCAAGCTTACACGGCATCTCCTGCCTCTACATACCATTTGGGATTACAAATACTTGAGCTACTTTGTCCAGCTTTTCCATGGGTTCTGGAGATTCAAATTCAGGTCTTCACACTCAGCAAGTGCTTTAGCAACTTGAGCCATCTCCCAGCCCCACTTAAGTTTTTGTAACGATTTTATTTAGTTATGTGTATGTATGTGGATATGTATACAAATTCATGAGGCCAGTCATTGGATGTCCCCTGGAGCTGCAGTGAAACTTGTGAGCCACACATCACATGGGTACTGGGTTTCAAAACTCGGGTCAAACCCACCCTCTGCAAAGGATAGTACCTGCTCTGAGATGCCGAGCCATCTCCCCAGGTCCCCACTCAGGGTTTTCTAATGAACACATGCTTTCAAAGAACCAGGTGCTAGAACTACAGTAAGCATCAGTTAAATGTTTGCATTCAGTATCTTCTGAATGTGAGGCTACGTGTGCATAGGGGCTGAACGCCACCTTGTACAGTAGCTCCGCTACTTACATACCTCATACCTGTCTCTGAAATTGTCTTTTTAACCAAAGTCAGGTTTGCATCATTAACACCCCTTCCCAAACAAAAATATAACTCCTATAACTCCTATAACTCCTCTTTTAGAATGTAGTGCATGGGAGAAAATGAGAATATTGTATAAGTCCATTGTTATCAAAAATGAAGTCAAACCTACAAAAACTGTATTGACAATCTGGGGTACGCAGAAGAATCTGGTACTTGGTAAGAGACCCTAAATGTCCCCCATTACCACCTGTAATCCCACACCTGAGAAGCTGAGGCAGCCAGCCACAGTGAAGGGGCTAGGGAAATGGCTCAGTCAAGTGCTTGCCATGCAGGCGTGAGGACTTGAGTTCAGCACTCAGCATCATGTGCTGTGGCGTGCATACGTAAATTCCCAGCTCTTAGGGCAGCAGAGACAGGACTCCTGTGGCCTGATGGTCAGTCTGGCGGAACTGATAAGCTCAGGTTCATAAAAACCATGTCAAAAAAAATTAAACAGAATGATTGAGAAAGACTTGTGACATCAACCTCTGGGTACACCCATGAAGAGCTAAAGGAAACAGCACAGACATGGTACAAAGCAGTACTTGGTAGCTGAGGTCTTGGTGTGACCATGTTGCCAAGTCATGACAGAAGCTTTCACTTCTAATATTCAGGAGGCAGATTTCTGAGTTCCAGGCAAGTCTGGAACTACATAGTGAGATCCTGTTTCAAAACAAAAAACCCAACTCAGCAAACACTTCAAACGACTGATTTATTTTACAAAAGTTTGCCTTTGAGCCAGTTACAGTCATGTTTAGAAGAGCAAAGCTTCAACTCTGGACATTCATCTGGATTTCATTCAAAGCCACTAAAAAAAGAAGAGACATTTAGGGAAAATGAAGGTGTATAAAGGTTGTCAACTTCTGAAAGAGTTCCCCATCTCCAAAACCACCCACCTGGAGAGTTCCTGCACCCCCAACCTGGCGAGGTTCTCTTTCCAAAGCCATAGGGAGTTTCTGCTTGAGCACTCCAGAAGGGCCAGCTCTGTGAAAGCCAAGAGCTTCCCTCTGCAGCCCATTTCCTACTGTAGCTTAATTACCTGATCATGTGAGCAATATCCCAGTTGGTCTGTGCCGACAGTGGTCCTTCTATCTCCACACCCTTTTCAGTTACAGTGGCAATTTGAAACTGAAAGAAAGCAAAGCATGCAATGACAGGGTCTCATAAGTAGACCAAGCTCGACTCAAATGCAGAGTCCCACCCACCTCTGCTTCCCGAGTGCTGGGGTTAAGAGGCATGTGCCACCATGCCTGGCTCTAGAATCTGTACCTTCCAGCCCATTTCTCACCCGGTTATACGAACGGGCGTCTCGGTAGTACAGCACTCTCATGCAGCGCTCTACAAGCTCCCGAGCCTCAGTCTGACTCAGCACTGGTTGCTTCTCGAGAACTTCTCGAAGGAGAGGCTACAGAGGTGGGCAAAACATTGGAGAAATTAGACTGGCCTAACAGGAGGCAACCTACTCCAGCCCATGGGAACAGGCACCAAAGTGAATGACAGTGTTCTACCCACTGCTCAAAAGAACTGGGTGCTGGCTTTTTTTGTTTGACATTAGTTCTTTTGTATAGGTTTTGTATAGGTGTGTGCACACGCATGCAGACATGAGAAAACAGCTCGCAGGTGCTAGTTCTCTCCTCCACCACAGTGATCCCAGCTTGCCTGTCAGCCTTGGCAAGTGCCTTAACCCAAGGAGTCTTTGTTTTGTGTTTGAAATGGGAGACTTGCTATGGTGGCTTAAGCTGGCCTGGAACGCATGGTCCTCCTGGCCTCAGCCTCCTGTGTACTAATATTACAGATATGTACCACCATGCCCTGCTAAGACTCTCTTAAAAGTGGGGAGGCCTAGGGCTTCCACTCTGTTTCCATTCCAAGGCTGTTTCTTGTCACTGGAAGATAATGTAAACATATTCTCCATCGACAAAGAAAACCAGCAAACCAGCTGCCAGACATTAGGATTCCAGTCTGTCTCCTCCCAGAATTCCAAGGGAAATAGATTAACATTGCCTTCTCATTTCTATTTCTCTTTTCCCTGTTGCTAGGCCCACTACTTACCTGAGCCAAGTATGCACCATAACCAGTGGCTAGTGAAGGGGCTTCATAAGCTACACCAAGCATGTCCACATAACCAAGAAAGCTAGAGGGACAAACAGATCAAAGAATTAATTTAATCTTCTATTTCTTAGCTGTGTCCATAAGGTCTGAATTAAAAGATGGGAATTCTCTGGGATCAAAGAGTCTGAGGGTGGGGAAGCAGGGTGGCTCAGTGGGTAAAGGCACTTGCCAGCATGCCCAGTGTCCCAAGTTTGATCCCTAGAATCCACAATGCAGATGAGATTCACACATACACTGTAGCACACATAACAAAAGAAGTGTAAAAAAACCATTCCGTTTAAAGACTAAAGGGGCACTACATAGGTGCTAAGTTAGGAGGTCAAGGAAGTCTCCAACACCTTTCTCCATCAGCATAGCCTCCAATGACCATGGTGTTCCACAGGGGGTTCATCTTGGAGCGGCGGCTGTACATGGCTCTTGTCAACCATGAATGAATAGCTCTAGGGCTATAGCTGTGTCCATCTCCCAACAGCTCTTCATCAATCCTTAAATACAATTGGTTGAGAAAGCATAGATAACAGAGGTCAGATTCCCCTCCTACTCCCTGTTCTACACGCCAATTCTACACTCCCAGACACACACACCCCCCTCATGACAAAAAGTATTCCATTCACAGGTGTCTAAACAATTACCCAAAGTCTCAAGTCCCTCCACCCCGCCTACAGGAATAATAAACGGAAGGTTTCCCCGCTCCACTTGGCGGCGACTTACACCATCTGGCCGAGAACTTGTTTCAAATACTGGAAATCAGCGTAGTCTCCCGAGGCACCCAGCATAGTGCTGTCGTTGACTCGCATAATACGAGAGATATTGCGGAAACGAGCCAGGGAGCCATAGGAGCCCAGCATGTCTGCAGCAATCACCACTCCGCCGTCGAACTTCACCCCGAGTACCGACGTCCCAGTCACCATGGGGTTCCTGAAGGGTGAAAAGGGTCCCTGAGCGCCGAGGTCGGCGCTCCGATTGCTGCCGCCCGCGCACGGGGGTGCAGCACGTCCCGGCCCGCCGCCCCTTCCCTGCGCGGTTAGAGCGCGACTCACTGGGTCCGAGTGATGGGACCCTCGCAGGGCGCAGACGTCGGGTCCATGAGGCCGCTGGGGGTGGATGGGACGCGGTAAAACTGCCCCGGAGCCGGACCCCCGGCCCAGTGGCCAGCCCGAGACTCCCAAAACGCTTCCATCTTAGTCACCTCAGCCGAAAGAAATGAAAGCGCTAGCGTCACCGGAAGCGGAAGTGGTCCTTTGCCACGCCCTTCTCCTTCCTGCCTGCCACTTCCATGCGCCTGGACTCAGGCTCTGTATTAATAAAGCCGTTTGAAGAGTCCGGTTCCAGAGTAGCGGCTAATACGGACAAACACGCACCCACGTCGCATCCTGGTATCCCGCCGCAGTAGGGATGCCTGGATCTCAGCGTTCGGACAATTCAGGAGGAGCAGGCCGTGTGGGACAAGCACCAGGACTTGTTATCATGTCCTGTGTGGGTCAGGATCCAAAACAAGGCTTGAAGAATCACTGAACCCAAGCTCTCCTACAGCCTTACTTCTCAAAGCAGGCCCATGTAGCAGGCATTATCAACCTATTTGATAGATAAGAAGCCGATGCATGAGATACAGTGGTTTACCCCGTTGCAATCAATAAAAGGTAGAAAAGATACAAACTAAGGGGAGAGATGACTCACGTTAATAGTACTCGGGTTCGAATCTAAGCACCACCACCCCCCCCCCCCCCGTGTCTGACAATTCCAAATGATTCCATACCCTCTTCTAGCCCCGAGGGCACCAGGCACTTATGTGCGCCTCCGTGGGGGTAGAAGAGAGAATCTCATCCCATGATCTTAGTACTCAGAGGGCTGGAACAGAAGGAATGGCTCCAGTACAAGGCCATTCTGGACTACATTCTGAGTCCAGGCCAGCCTGAACTACGGAGAGACCCTGTATTAAAAGAAAAACAGAATCCACCGTGAACTAGAGGCAGAGGAGGAATTCCCCCGCCCCCACGATAGCATACAAAACAATGGGTTTATTTACGGCATTTTCATCCCTAGATGTCATTCTACTCTGCCCTTACTGGTGCCAATCCCAATTGCCCTCCTGCTTCCTCTTGCTGCTTTCCTTCCTCCCTCTCTCTGTCTAAATAGACCCTGCATGTTTCCATGGACACATTACCTTTTTTTTTTTTTCCTTTGGTTTTTCGAGACAGGGTTTCTCTGTGTAGCCCTGTCTGTCCTGGAACTCACTCTGTAGACCAGGCTGGCCTCGAACTCAGAAATCCACCTGCCTCTGCCTCCCAAGTGCTGGGATTAAAGGCGTGTGCCACCACTGCCGGGCGACAGAATACCTTCTAATCCTTCATCCCCACCCCTTAAGAGCCTTTCTTTCCTTGTGGGCTCCTTTCTACTTTCCTGACCTAATACACACGTACAAATAGACCTAGATTCCACAAATGAGAAAATATTGATGTTGAGGTTCTGACCCAGGACAATTGGCTGAGGTACATAGTTAACATATTAAAGTGGACATAGCCTCTAGGTTCTCCCAGAATCCCTTAACCCCTACCTGGCATATCCCACCCCCTACCCTTAACTTTCCAACTCAGGGGCTAGGATTACCCTCTCCCCAAGAGACTCTTTCCTATATAATCCAGACATTATTTGTCTAAATATTACTTTTGCCTAATATTCTCTTGTCTTTCCTTTCGAGACTCTAGTGTATACAATCCTTTTTAAAAAATCTATCTATCTATCTATCTATCTATCTATCTATCTATCTAATGTATATGAGTACATTGTAGCTGTCTTCAGACACACCAGAAGAGGGCATTAGATCCCATGGTTGTGAGCCACCATGTGGTTGCTCAGGACGTCTGGAAGAGCAGTCAGTGCTCTTAACCACTGAGCCATCTCTCCAGCCCTGTATACCATCTATTTGAACATGTCCCTGTGCCTCTTTTTTTTAAAAAAAAAAAAAAAAAAAGATTTGTTTATTTAAGGCTGGAGAGATGACTGTTCTTCCAGAGGACCCAGATTTGATTTTCAGAACCTAATTGGTGGCTAATAACCATCTGTAACTCCAGTTCTATAGGACCTGACATCTATTGCAGTGTGGGACCAGCCACTCACATGCTGCACCCATACAAATAACAAAATAATATATAATGAATAACATAATAAAATAATAGCAATTACTAATATTGCTTCTCAAAGTGTATTTTCATTTTGTATGATGGGCATCTTGCCCTGCAAAGAGGTATTCAGGACATGGGTGTGGCGTCTTTCAAAACCAGAAGAGGGTACTGATTCCTCTGAAATTGAAGTTAGAGATGGTTGTAAGCCACCAAGTGGATGCTAGGAATCAAATCGACCTCTTTTGCAAGAGCAGCAAATGCTCTTAACCACCGAGGCATCCCTCTAGCCCTTGTTTGTTTTTAAGTCATCATTCTAGTTTGGGTGTTTTCTACAGACCCACTTTTTTTTTTCAAGGGTTCCCAGGCTCTCTACACAGCCCAGCCTAGAACCCACTAGACTCCTGCCCAGCCTAGAACCCACTA
>JADRCC010571576.1:0-10665 GCA_019843855.1 Hylomyscus alleni
GGAAAGAGGGCGTCGGCCTGTGCTAGTCATTCCACAAACAAAACAGAATTTAGTAGCTGCATCACGTAGAAAGACACATCCTAAGAATTAAAGAATTAAGCCACATTTACTGGGAAACTCGCTATACAGAACACAAACACTTTATAGAGCATTGAGGAGGAGGTCCTCACCTGCTTAGAAGAGCCACATTAAGTTGCATAGGTGCATATCTGTAAAAATATAATTTAGCGGTGAAACTATTGATTAATAAAGTCACCTTTAAAAGTTGGTGCCATCCACTGCTTGCGGTAAGTGCCTTATGCTTACTGTCTGGAGCCCCTGACCCTTCCCTGAAGTGCTTGTGTCATCTGCACTCAAAGTCACAGTCTCACCTTACATGGAACTCATGCCCTTCCAAAGTGTGTCTCAGTCATGCCAGCAGATTGATGGCCTCATGTGTTGTCCCTAAATCCTACCTGGCTTGCTCCTGAAGGCCCATTGGGTCCTCTTAGCCTTTGTATTGCCTCCTGCCCAGAGAACTTCCTCCCAGACCCGGACAGTAAAGTCCTGCATTAATTAATGTTCCTTCTGTGTGCTATCCCCCACCCAGCTGGCAGGAGGTGCTGCCTTGACTCCTAAGGGAACACATGATCGAGGCACGGGGCATCTACCAGGCAGAATGTGTTGGCCAATCTGAGTTCCAGGTGGTAAAGGTTTTTGTTTTTAGGTGGAAACGGGTACAAAGTGAGAGGTTTTGTTTTGTGGCTTTGCTAAGCAGATGAGCTAGTGAGGTGCAGTCTTCCTCCTCGAGCGCGCGTCTTGCAGAAAACACAGGGATGGGGGGGCGTCTGTACATGTAAACAGTACACTTCCACTGAGTCCAAAATTAGGAGCAAAATACAAAGGTTCACATTGGTCTTAGGTAGATACAGGCAAGAGAGGATTGAGCTGTTGCGCTCAGAAACAACAAAGCAAAGTCTCTAAAGCACCACTAAATTATAGAAAAATCAGACCACGGACGGATTGAAACTGTATTCTGGTGAAATACTTTACTATCTCGTAAAAAGTTTTACAAAAAATTACAAATTAAAAGTATCAACCCTCTGAGTTCAAAGCAGCATTTTGAGAATGAACTGGTAGTTAATCCTATAACCACCTGTGGAGTCATTTGTGGCCCTTGAGAAATAGGGAGGGACAGATGGGTTCCACCTGTTCAAAGTCCTCTAAGACCCTCCTGGCCCTGCCTGCCCCTCCCCAACACCATCCTTGGGAATAAATTGTCCATTTGTTGAGTGGTGAGAGAAAAAAATCCTTTCAGATGGGCCATGTACACTGTCCCTGGTCTAACAAATCAGCCACCACTTCTCTTGATAACCTTCAGGGACCTGCCTGGCAAGGACTCTGGGATTGGAGTATCCTGCACTGGCATGTCCATTGTGACTTGAGATCACCAATGACTACTGTGTGCCTGTGGCTTCTGTCACACTGAAGTGGCTGCAGGACAAGGCTTTGGGAAGCTCCACCTGGCAAAAGGCAGGCCGCAGTCAGGGAGGGAGGCTTGAAGCTGCATCTTTTAAAACAAAAGGAAAACAGAACAAGTTCCCTGACTGAACTAGGTAATAGAATCCTGTGTCCACACTAACTTGCTCCTGGTATGGCTGCTCTGAGGCTCTGGGGACCACTTCTCTGAGAAGCTGCCCAGGTCACCATGCCAGCATCCACTGTCCTGCAGCCCCTCTGGAAACCATCAGTACTGGCATTGGTTCTATTTCTCTTGAAAGTAAAACACATGGAACTTATTATGCTCACACCATACTCTGGGAGCAGGCTGCTAGTGGCTGGTCAAGACTGCTTGCAGTTAGAAAACACCACTTAGATATAGATTATGCTCGTTCCTACAGATATGTCCAGTGGGGGTAGAGGGAGGAGCCCCTGCCTAGTCTCTTCTCTCCTGTATTCTTCCAAAAATGCAAGCCATTTGTGTCTAGCTTGGGCACTGCCTCTGGGAGCAGCCACAACGTGGTAAGCAACTGATAACAGAAATTCTAGGGCGGCGATTGTCTCTGCCAATTTTCAACATTTTCACAAATTGCCTGGGGTAACATTTTGCAAAAGATCTACTGATTACTTTGTAGTATTCACACACAAAAATAAATATTTACACAAATTCAAACATCCAGGAGTCCTACTGAGCAGGTGGGGAACTGGGCACATGTTTGGCCAGCTGTGGGAAAGCCTGGGCACTGGAGTTTGTGCTGTACGAGGGGGCTCAGGTGTCCTGGCCCAGTCCAGAGGCCTGGTGAGCGGGCACATGAAGGCAGAGGTGGTGTGGCTGGGTAGGCATTGTAGGCCGTGTGAAAGACCACATTTAACCCCAGTGTGGAAGTGTGCAGGGTGGGGAGCCCTGCCTTACAGCCCTGAATCTGAACAGGTAGGGTCTCTGCCCCGGCACTGCCTGCCTACCCGTTTGAAGGGTAGTCTGTCAGGCTGCCACAGCAGTCCCCGCCATAGACCAGTTTGGGAAGGGGCACTTGCTTTAGGACCAAGAGTGGCTCTTTGTGGTTATCTTAGTGTCCACTCAGCCCTGGCTCCCTTGAGGCCTCCTTGCTCTGAGGGAAGAAAGGCAACAGGGCTTCTGCCATCTCTGGGCAGGGGCAGGCAGCAGAGTGCTGCTGTCATGGCTACGGAGTGTTGAGGGAGAGGCTCCCTGGCCTGCTGAGGTCTGGGTGAATCCCTGGTTTTAGCAGCACTGGTAGGTATTGCACAGAGCAAGAGGAAGTGCCTGTCAGGGAGGAAGGAAACCAGGTCAGCTTTTTCTTGTCCCTTGTCACACTCCAGGGACTAGGTTTCTTACAGGATAGGCCTTTCCAGAAGAAAGTTTGATCCTAGGAGAATGCAAGTAGTTCTCCATTTCTACCGACGATCTGATCCCTTTGCTCCCATTGTGAGGGGAGGAGTGGAAACTAATTCACCCTTGGGCACATAGATGCTTGGCCAGGAGAAGTGGCCCCTCAAGCCACTGGGGGCTAGGTGGGGCCTGTGTTCCTAAGACCTGGGTCCTTGGCCAGCTCCGGATACTCTATCCTGTCAAGCATAGCCAAGAGTCCAAGCAATGGCAAGCTGCTGGTTTTAAGGGCCAAGCCCCTCTGGGCTCTGGTACTTGGACACTGGGTTTCATTTACCTCCCAGCAGATAGATCCATTGTGTGGGAGTTGGGGAGACAACCATTTAGAACACACTTGGAGCACATCCTGGAAAAGCCCACGCTGGAGTGTGAGGTAGAGTACAGGTGACCATGTGACTGGGACTCTGTCTGATGGGTGGCTGCTTTTGTTTGTAGTGAGTGGATGAGGTCCCTCTGTTTGGCAGTGTCCCTGTGGCGGCACTGGGATCTGCAACAAGACAGCCTGGTGGAGTGTGGTGGCCTTCCCAAGGGTATGCTGGGCACTCAGGACAGTGAGCTGGCACCCAACTCTGCTGGCCCCAGCTCACATCAGTGTAGTGATACGGAATGTTAGGTACAAGGATACATCCTTCTGATTAGACAGACACAGACTGGCAATCTGTACAAACACAAAAGAATCCATTTCAGAAAAATAAATTACTAAGGGGAGAGGAAGGGTCCACTTTTGCTCTTCTCAATAAATATGCAATTCTGCTCACCTAAGACTTGAAAGGTAATTATTGGGGGAGGGGGGCCTAACATCAGGGTCCACAAAGGTGATTCTAAATAGAGCTGCAGCCCCTGTGCCTTTTTCAGGGGAGCCTCAACCCTTTTAGAGCTGCCCCACTGGCCTCTTTCCAAGCAGGTCAGAGCACCCATGTGGTAAAATTAAAAAAAAAAAAAAAAAAAGTGTCCTTGTGCCCAAAGTCTCAGATGCTTGGAGTGCAGCTAGAAACAGCTCTTTTGGATCCCACCTCTTTCAGAAAACAGTGTACCAACTGGTGAGGCTGGAAGCTGGGTCCAGGCTGGGACAGCCTCCTTCCCTGGAGTCGTGCACTCTGGGGGCCAGCGGGGTCAGTTCTGCTGTAAAATGAGGTTTTCCAGTTCATCTGCAGAACGCAGCAGGAAGGCTGCAGACTCTCGATAGCCTGCGATGAGCTGCCGCACAGCACTGATCTCCGTGGGGCTAAGCTGGGCTGTGGGCATGGTCCTGCTGGTGCTGTTGCTGGAAGGGGTAGGCGTGGGAGGAGTCGGGGTAGAGGCCCCACCTTTCATGCTGAGGTCTGTGGGCCCTGTAGAGAGGGAAAGATGACTTAGAGTCTAAAGTTTAGAGGAAGCTGAAGCCCCTGCCTGCATCTGGGCATAGAATTGGAAGCCCGGGTCTATTTCCCCAATGGCTATATTCCCAGTATTTAGAATGGGGCTTTGACATGACAAGGGTTTGTCACCCATATGACAGGCAAAAGGGCGGTGAAGAGTTCTACCAAAAATCACATGGCAAACGAACAATAGAATAAGGAGACATTCATCAAGAACCCAGGCTTTGGGCTGGAGAGATGGCTCAGTGGTTAAGAGCACCGACTGCTCTTCCTGAAGGTCCTATGTTCAAATCCCAGCAACCACATAGTGGCTCATAACCATCCGTAACAAGATCTGACGCCCTCTTCTGGATTGTCTGAAGCTAGCTACAGTGTACTTACATATAAATAAATAAATCTTAAAAAAACAAAACAAAACAAAAACAAAACCAGGCTTTGGTATCAGGTACAGCAGGGTTCCAACCTAGCTTCCCACCTCTACCTGTGCCTTTCACTACTCTCTGAAGACTTCCACTAGACAAACATCCGAGCTCTGGCTCTAGGAAAGGAAGAGACAGCTTGAGATGCTGAAATGTCTCTCCCATTAACTCCTGAGCCCTGCCGCTCTCCAGAAGGTAGGCCAAGGTTGGCACAGGAATAACAGTCCCAGGAAGGGCCTGTGCTACAGGCGCTGTGAGAAAGCTGCTGGCACGTTTTGTGAGCAGTAGGGTAGATGCGCCTTTTCTCCAGAGGACGGCTGAGAAGGGGAGGCGGTGAACACCCTGCCCCTGACTAGAGGGTTAAAGGTGCTTGTGGATGGAAGAGAGGCGAGGCTTGCTTTGCCTGAGCTCCTCAGCTCTTCTTCCTCTGAGGAGTTTCACTGTCCCAAGTGAGGAGGCTCAGGCTCCTGGGACAGAATAGTCTGCTCTCTGTCCTCTACTGGCTGACCATGGCAGAAAAAAACAAAAACGAAAACAAAACAACAAAGCCCAAGCTCTTAAAACCCCTGGGAAGAAGTGGACTACAAGCCACCACCCCATTAGGAGCTCCATGGAGGAGGCCGCCAGCACTGGAATCCAGCAGGTGCATGCTCAAGTCTCTCTCTGCCACCTCATGGGCAATTTCTGAACTTCTCCAGGCTTCCAATTCCAAAGCAAAACAGGGAGCCACCTCTTGGGAACAAGAGCTTCCATAAAGCTTAGAGAAGCACAGACAGAGCCCAGCAGACAGGCTTCAGCCTTCTGGAGCTAGCTTCAGGGCCTACCAGGAGAGGCTTCTCAGCTGGCCTGGGGCTTCTGAAATAGACTTCCACTAGACACAGAAGTGATGAGAGCTTGAAAGGCCTTGTAAGTATTTATTAAGAAAACAAGCAATGAAGAGAGCTGGGGAACGAGAGGCCGTGTCCTTGGTGACCCTTGCCACAGTAGATAGTTCACTTTCCTGGCTACTGCCCATTTTTCCTCTGAGCCCCCTACCCACATCCTTCAACTTGGGTGGAGGCTATTTGCAGGAGTATATGTTGTTCTGGGCCTACTTCCCTGTGGGTTTTGATCGCCAGGCTTGTTCATTGCTGCATTTACACGGCTGTATTAGAGATGGATAAACCTTGTCTTTGGAGACATCTACACTAGAAGTAACATCTAAGGATAAATTGCGGGAACAACTGTTGCTAAAGAAAGTCAGCACAGCTCCTTATTGGGAAAAGCAGTTGGCCTCTGTGGTTGTACAGTCTGTTGTTGGTTTTTAATTTTTTTAATTTTTACGTGCATTGGTGTTTTGCCTGCATGTGTGTCTGTGTGAGGGCGTCAGATACCCTGGAACTTAAGTTGCAGACAGTTGTGAGCTGCCACGTAGGTGCTAGGAATTAAATCCAGGTCTTCTGGAAGACCATCCAGTGCTCTTAAAACTGCTGAGCCATCTCTCTAGCCCCTGACTGTTTATAGTTTGTAAACACAGTTATTTTTTTCCCCTCTGACCAGAGAATGTAGATAGTTTGCTAAAAAGTTTCCTTGAGGCCAGGGGGGTAGTTCAGTGGCTAAAGTACCCACCTGAGTTCAATTTCTAGCACCACAAAAATAAATAACAATGCTCTTGGAACTAAGATACAGAACAGTTAAGTCTACTGCAGTCTAATGTGGTGGGAGGAAGAAGAGATGTGTATGACACAGCAGCTAAGTGGCATCCACGGTGGTAGCTCCCACTGGCTTCCTTCTGGATATCCCAATTGCAAGCCTCAGAGGGGATGAAAGAGGTTTGATTCTCCCTGGTTGCTTTTGATCTAGGCATGCCTGAGGGTAACAAGGCCACCTGCCACTGTCAGAGGTGGCCCCAAGTTTCCCTCTATCTCCAAATCTCAGCTCACTGTTCACTGCTGTTTAGAGAGCTCCCCATCCCTCCAGTCCTGATCTGATCTCTGTGCAGGTTCCAGTTACAGCTGGACTCTCAAGTTGCTAGTGGCCCCTAGTGGACTAGTGTGGGCACAAGCTGCCTAGCATCCCAGTCCAGAGAGGCCGGGTCTGATTTTATCTGAGCTCATTTCTATCTCCTAATGACAATATGAGCAGAGCGGGGAGGATGAGCCTTAGGCAGAAGCAAACA
This sequence comes from Hylomyscus alleni, assembly GCA_019843855.1. Classification (NCBI taxonomy): domain Eukaryota; kingdom Metazoa; phylum Chordata; class Mammalia; order Rodentia; family Muridae; genus Hylomyscus; species Hylomyscus alleni. The sequence goes on from JADRCC010571576.1 coordinate 6,820, forward strand.
ATCACCTGAAAGGCTGTGACTGGGCAGGACGGTGGGAGGGATGGCTCTGGGACCCAGAAACTACTGCTTATTCTCCCCCAGCTGCTGGAGGCACTAGTGCTCACTGAAAAAGGCTGTTCCTAGCAAGGAGGCAAATGGTCAGATCTCAGTCCTGCCCAACTCTAAGGAACCAGCATGCTCAAAGATGGGATTCATGGGGCAGACAAGCTGCCTCCTGATCTCAGTTCTGGCTGTTGCTTATGTCTCCCAGGACCCAGGGAGCCACTACAGCGGCGGCCCTAACACAGGCCCTGCTGCGTGTACCAGGTGAAGGCTTACCATGTGCATTACCCGGGCATGACTTGGCACCAGGTCATACCTTCCTCTATAGTCACTTAGTACTAATGTTCCAGAGTATTCTAACCTTCCTGATCCTAAAACCCACATCAGACACTCTTAACTCTAGCAAAGGGATTGGAAGGAGAGCAGTTCTGGACCAGCCGTTCTACCCCTGGTGTGCACCATGCTGGCCTGGCTCTAGGGATTAGGCCAGACAGCCTCTTATTTTAGGTTAAGAGGCATTAGAAAGGATGAGAGGCTAAGCCCAGGCAGGGACCTTCCAGACACCAGCACTTCCTTCCCAGTTGTGGGGCACAGTAAGCACGCAAGATGGAACAAGGGTTGGGTGGAGAGGGCCAGGCCTTTCTAGGAGGGCTAGGAACCGGCCCTCTCCCTTGCTACTCAGGGACAGTCAGGGGTCACCTAATCCCAGAACTCGCCTGCCAGCAAGTGCTTTTTTTTTCTACCTGCCCCCTTAAGGCAGCAGCTTGATGTCTTCACTTTCCTTCACTCCTTGGCCCCTGAATAACACGGACGTGACATGCTGCCTCTGCCTCCTGCCCTATCCCTGAAAACATTCTTGTCATGGGGTTGGACAGAGCAGGGTGATGGAGGCCAGGCACAGGTCACAGCCCTTCTATACTTAAAGCCTGTCAGCCCCCAACCCCTACCAAAGCCTAGTAGCTGCCTGACCATTCTCTCCCAGTTGCCCCTGCTAGAGTAGAGAAGGTCCTGATGCCTGATCTGCTCCCATGTAAGATCAAACCCCTCATGCTACCGGAGGTGCAAGGGGTGTCTGTCTTCCCCCTCTTCCTCCCTCCCTTAGGGTGGCACCTGCAGCAGAGATTCCCGGGAAGCGCTTGTCAAGCTGCCCAGCTCAGGTATGGAGCAGAACCAACACAATGTTTAACCATCATCCAGATGACTTAAATGGGGGCATTGTGGGTGGAGGGGCTAAGGCTAGGCCAGATCCTGGCTCTGCTGCCAACTCACAGGGGACTTTCAGGGAGTGGAACCAGAGAGGTACATTTGTAGTGACTGGCAGAAGCAATTACCACTGGAGATGAAAAGGGAGCCCAGGTTTTCCTGACTTCATCTAAAGACTGACTACTAATGGGGGGAGCTGAGCCATTGCCCCAGTCTTCCCAAGGGCTATTATGTAGAACAAGCTAGACACTACGCTGGAAAAATCCAGGCCCGACTCCTACTTACCATTACTGTGATTTCCTGTCTGGAGGGAAGCGGAGGGCTGCAGGTTGCTGCTCAAGGACCCATAGCCACGGTAGCTATAATTGAGGCCACCATTGACGTACACAGGGTCCTGGGAGTAGGCAGAGGCCGGCAGTGAGTAGGTGGAGTGGGTGATGGCTGTAGAGTCCCGAGAGTGCTGCTTATCTAGGGCTATGGGTTCTTCCTGCAAAAGAGGAATGACAGTGCTGGGGAACCCTGGGGACAGCAAGCCTGGTCACTGTCCCTGTCATGAGGTAGCAAGAGGCTGTTTCCTGGGACTCACTGATGTGATTTTGTCTGGGGTATCTATTGTTTCTCTCTCCCTGGGCACTTTGCCTCGGGGATCATCCCTGATTACCTCTCTCTATGAACATACTGGGTTGTCTCTACTCAGTGTAAAAGATTCTCTGTATGGGCCTAGAACCTGTGATCTCCTCGCATCAGTCTCTTTAGTGCTGGGATTATAGGCGAGCACTTCCATACCCAGACAGTCTTCCTTCCAACAGGTCTACGATCCTTAGTGACAAGGTTCTCTAGCACTCCCCACCCACCTCTTGGCACCCTCCTCTCTCCATCCTCTCTGCCCACCATAGTGCTGTAACTGTAGGTTACATGGTGGCTGCCCTCCCACCGCCCTGTCCACCCCTGCCTGCAGGAGTCGATGGGATGACCAGTGACCTCTCCCTGTGGGTGAGACCCCTTTGCACGCAGCCAGTATGAGCACATACTTGTGAGGACTGGTAGATCTCCAGGCGCATCCTCTTGGCTGCCTTTCTCGTCTCACTCTCACAGGCAGCTGCCAGGATGTTCTCTGCCATGGCTGAGGTCAGGTGTGGAGGAGTAGGTCTGGTCTGCAGGCAGAAGAGACAGTGCTGGTGTTTGGGCTGGAAGGGTCCTGGTCAGGGGATGGCAAAGCAGGGGATTGGGCTCCGGCACCTGACTAACAGCCTATTTTCCTCATTTGTGAAACAGGCCTACTGGGAAGTTGGGGGGCACTGATGGTACCACGAGCCAGGGTGGCCAGGAGGAGGCACTCACCATCTCCATGCCATTCTTCTTCATGCGGCGGCAGGACTTGAGGTATGTGCGAATGCGCTTGCGGGCCCGCTCCTGGAACTCAGGGAATTGCCGGCTGCATGACTCAATGATGGCCTGGATCTTCTCCTTGGGCTGCTTGGAAATGGGCACCATGCGGTCCAGGTTCTCATCCACAAACAGCCGCACGAACATCTGGGGAGAGACAGGCCATGGGAGGGGGCTGGCTCTGCCTTATACCCATCCATGTCCCCCCAGCCCTGCCTGGTGCTCACATTGAAGGCCTTGAGCCGCTCAGGGTCCATGCCCTCTGAGTCATTCATCTTATCATTGTCCTCATGGTCATCATGGTCATCGTCGTCATCATCAGCTGCGGGGGCCCGGCCCACTGTCAGGTCCTCAGGACAGCCACTAACTTCAGTCTTGATGGAATCATAGCTCCCGGAGCTGTAGGGGGGCGACTGAAACCAGGCAAAGCAGAGACAAATCAGGTGGCTGCCTACTTGGTCTCCCACAGTAAGCTTGGGGACCAGGTAGGTGAGCTCACCCAGGTCCTCACCACAGAGTCCTGGCTGCAAGATCCTCAGCAAGTGAACTCTACTTCCACTGTGAGCTGAGAGCAACAGGTCTCCGAGCCTCAGTGTCCCTGGGCTACTGTATGGGGGTCGACTGAAATAGCAGGCAAGGGGGAAAGTGTAGGAGCCGCTTTCTTGGTGGCAGTGCCCACATCAAGACCTGCCATGTTGAGGGAAGGGACACCAGAAAACATTGCAATTCCCCAGCCTCTCCTGTGTGCCAGGATCTGTTTGGACTTCCAGGGTTCCTCCTGGATCCCCAGGGGACTGCAGCCTAGAGTTGACAAGTGAGCTGTCACCAGAGCAGCAAATGTGCAGTCTATCAGGGGGAGGAGCAGATGGGCTGGGAAAGGGAGCCAGCCAAGGCAGTAGGGCCACAAAGCAGGGTGCAGTCCCCAGCTCCCAGGCCAGGCTGTTTCTGCTGATCTCCCAAGAGACTGCTCTGAAGCCTGGGAAAACAGGTGTTCCAGAAGGGAGAGAGCAGAGCCTGCCTGCCTGCTGCAGCCCAGCTTGGAATGGGGAAGGACTTAAGCATTCGGCTCCTACACAGATCCTTCCCACCATCATACTACAGGCAAAGGTGGCAGCCGTTCCCTTGGTTGGTGGTGTCCATTCTAGGACTGGTTCAGATTATGGGAAGGATACACACACACACACACACACACACACACACACACACACACACACA
>JADRCC010571577.1:0-15043 GCA_019843855.1 Hylomyscus alleni
TGGATGTGTGTATCCTCACACATAGACACATGCACACTGGATCAATGGTTTGGGATGTTTATTTTGTAAGTAAAGCATGGTGGAAAACAGCCACACTCATTCCTGTAAGTTTTGTCTGAAACTGCTTTTCCATGATAAAGACAGCACAGTGGTACCAGCAGAAGCTGAAATAAGCATTTAAGCCCGTGCTTTATGACATGTTTACTGGCCTAGCAGGTTGGGATAGTTTCTTTAGGTGAGGGTTCACATTCAGCCTGGGTTGCACTGCTCATGGTCAAATATACACGAGCCTGTCTTGGAGCTTTCTGGAGTCTGTTGTGTTGGTTCTGTGGGAGCTACAGTGATGTGGGATCCTATATCCTAACTCATTCTTGGGCTGCTCAATTTTCCTTACATTTTTTTTTTTATTTTTCTCAAAATTCTAAGTTTACTCAGCTAGAGTAGCTTGCTTATTAAGGTATTTTCACATCTAGACATCTGGTTCCATCACTGTGGGACAGACGGGTCATAAGGTATCTATCTCCCTGGAGGGTAGAGCTGTGTGTTAGTAGATTCTCTCAATCTCTCCTTCAAGATTGTTGGCTCAAGGATTAGAATGCAAACAAATATTTTTTTTTTTTTTAAAAAAAACCTTGTTTCTATAAACAAGTGCTTCGTGTTTTCACATGAGAATCTCCTAGTCTTTGCCACTTGGGATCTGCAGAAATTGTGGGAAGGTTCTTAGCACATGAGGTAAGTTCTTGGGGAAAGTAGAAAGCAATATTTTTCTGGAATAAATTAACGTGGGTTAGGTCCATCATTTCTTTTGTCCTCTCAGGGCTACTTTGTAGCTGTCTGCAAGGAGACATACCAAGCAAGCATTGCTGTATGACAGCGCATCCCCTGCCGACTGGCCACTGGGGCCAAGGCCGAGGGTGTTAACTCTGACAGGAATAGAAACGGGGCGAAGGAAACACTTAACAAGTACACCTGAGAAACAGAGGGTCTTCATCCATGTGCCATTGAAAGACAGATCCATGGATAAATGCTTCTGCGTATGGCAGGCAGTGATCACTTAGAACAGAGGTTAGAAAATTGAGATTGCTTGGCTCTCTGAAGAGGACAAAAATCACTGACAGCATAGTAACTGAGTGCTTGTTTCCAAAACACATCGGTTCTCCCTCTGGCTCTTTCTCTAAAGCTCACATTTCTCTCCATCCATAGCAGGGTCTGGCTGATCCTCCATTGCTAGTCTTTTCTGCTTCCTCTTCCCTCCAATCAGGACCTTCGATCGCCTTCTTTCATATCTTACTATTGGTCTTAACAATGACCATTAGATATTCTTGTAAAGCTGGTAGTACCTCCCTCCGGGTCCTCAGCATGTTCCCTGAACTCTTGGTCTATAATGAGACAAGTGCTTTTTGACTGCAGTGGCAATAACGTAACTTGGAGAACAAAAGATGATTATTCTTGGTTGTTGCCACTTGATTCATCCGAATCAGCCTGGTTTTGCTTCAGGGGAAGAGGGCCTCTCAGTTCCCACACCTGCAGTTACAGTGTAGTTCTCTGGAAACCTGAGTGGCCACCCAGTGATCAAAGGTTTTTTTTTTGTTAATTTGTACAAATCCCAATCTCTACAGTGGTTTCATAGCCGTTTTAAATAATATAATTTTTACTAGTTCTTTGAGAAGTTTATACAAAATACTTATAGTTTGTTTGTTTTTTTTAAGTTATATTTCTTTTCCTCTCAGACCCTCACCATCTTTTCAATTTTTATGCTTATGCTTGTTCACTCCCTCTCCTTCCCTGAACACATAAACAAACAACAGGAAAAAAAATGGACATTTGCCCACTTTTTTTTCTTTGTTGTGTGTGTACTTTGTTGCATTCTCTCCCCCTTTTTTTCCAAATAATTTATACTTGTGCTTGGTATTAATATTTCAGATGCCTCTGAAGATTCTGAGAATTGCTGTAGAATTTTGGTGACTTTTCTATTTTCCCCTAATAGGATCAGTGCTTCAGAGATGTGCTCAGTAGATCCCAAGGGCTCAACCCCATGGGGATTCTTGGCTGCAGTTTGATCCCAGTGCACATTCTCTGGCTGGTCCTAGTGTGATGGTGTGATGGTGTGTCATGCCTGTGCAGCACGATCAACCACTTAGTGAAAAAACATCACTGTTGAAGAGACAAAAGTCTTCTAGAAGATCTGTGAAGCTGTATCCTACATGAGTCTATCCGTATGCATGTTAATGAAATGAGTATATGATGTGTAGCCTCACTTTCATAAGATGAGAATACACACACAGGAAAGGATGGTAAAAACAGAAATGCCTGCTCCCTCCTTTCATGTAGGATAGAGTGTGCTGATGTGAGTCTTAACTTAGACCTCTCTGCTTTCCTTTCCTCTACAAAGGGCTGATTATACCATCTTAAAAAAGACTGTGAGCCTCTTTGACATGTACAAAAGGCAGGAACCCTTGAGGTCAAGTGAACATAGCCAGGGTTATCTGGATAATTAAGTCTGAAAGTCTAGAAAAGGCAGAAACGCAAATACCATTTAATGCTGGCTGAGGGACATAGTTTAGGGAGCGCATTTAACTGATTAACTCTGATTCATTGCAGTTGGCCCAGTTCACTGGAAGGCCTCCGTCTTTGTTCTGTATGAAACTGCTACAAAACCACCCCGGCAGTCTCTCATTTTCATGCCCAGTTCTTAAATACCTTCTTACTGTTAAATTACAGGCAGAACACACTGGTATCCTATCAATGTTTATGATAAGAAGCAATAAACATGTAAATATGTTTTGGTCAAACAGTTTAAAATTTAAAGTGATTTTTAGTGATAATTTGGCATGTATGAAGCCCTGAAAGGAAAAAAAAGAACCCAGTTCCTTGCTAACAAAGATGTTTGCTCATGTACGTAAGGGCAGGCTGATTTCTTGGTTTGTTTCGTTGCTTTGACTGTGTTAAGTTTTCCTGTCGGTAGCTTACGTTAGTTTTGGAACCTCAGTAATGATGCTGAGACCACCAGAGATGGTTTTTAAAAGCTTAGAATTATATGTGACAGTAAACCCATAGATTTTAAACTTAACTAAAAAAATAGTGAAAAATCCTCTGTGATGACAGATGTATTTGCTGAAGCAGAACGCAATGAGCAGATGAAGGGAAACCCAATGTGAGGACACAAATGGAGAGAGCATAGTAGTTGGGCCTGGAATTGTTGGTGTCTCCACAGACAGTGTTGCTGAAGGAAATTGGAATTCTTTTCCAACACAGGGAAACTATAAAAATACATACTTAAATACCAAACCATTTTCTTTGTCTGGTGTGGGTATATAGAACTTGAGGAAGAGGGTGGGTTAGGCCCTGCCTTTTGGAGGACCATGAGAAACCAACTGTAAGAAATCTTAGTTTGTCATGGAGGCATGGTGTGAGGCTGCTACCCAGGTGAGAATCCATAGTTAAAATTATCCTCAGCACTCTTCTAACAGTATGAAACATGGCTTGAAGGCCACCAATTTTATATTACTCTAGTCCTTTTCAGTCAGTGTTTCTGTGTGATCTCATTTCTTCAGTTTATTTTACAAGAAATACATTACACTCATTGGCTTATTTGATTTCTTTGTTTTCAGCGAAAACCAAAGTCCCTTCTATATTCTTCCCATAGGCTCTGGAAGGTGGATGATAATTGTTGGATGCCCAACACACCTCACCCAGGGTCTTGGGTGTGGCTACTGCCGGAGATCATCTAGGCTTCCTGTGCTCTGAAGGCACTGCCTCACTGTATTACAGTACTTGAGTCTTATCTTGTAGTTTAGTAGGTTTATTCAGAATACAGGGCTAGGGAAGATGTCTGTTTACTCTCTTCAACTATTACCATCCCAGGAAAAATACATGGGATTTTTTTCATCCAAGTAGGCCCAAGTATGTGTGTATTTGTGTGTGTGTGTGTGTGTGTGTGTGTGTGTGTGTGTGAAAGAGAGAGGGGGAACAGAGACACAGTAACACAGAGACACAGTAACACAGAGACACAGACAGACACAGACAGAGAGACAGAGAGTGTGTGTGATTTTTATTAAGAACAACTGGAAAAAAAGAACAACTGCAATAAACTACAGTTTTTTTTTAAATCAACACTCAGAATAATAAACACATGAAACATAAGAACAAAATCATACTTTAAAATAGAACTGCATGAAACAGAAAATGTTCCCCCCTTTCTGTAAAGGTTTCCCCCTCCTTCTTCCCCCTCTTCAGATATGGTCCTGCTACATATCTCTGGCCAGTACCCACTGTGTAGCCCAAGTTGGCCTCTATTTCCCAATGATGCTCCTGTCTCATCCTTCTGAGTGCTAAGATGACATTTGTGCCTCACACATCGTACGAAGTACAGTGAAGGATGTTTGTTTTTAAAGTCTCTGTCTCTACAGCTTTATTTCCTTTACTCTGTCATATAGACTTTTTCTCAAAAACTTAGGTTAGGTTATGGCGTGGAGGCACGTGCACCATCACAGTATTTGAGAGATAGAGGCCTGCAGTTCAAGGTCACAGTGAACTGAAGCATAGCCTGGACTGTAGTTTCAAAATCCCAGAAAACAACAAAGTTTCCTTATATCATTTTTTTTGTTTTTGTTTTTGAAGTTTGGTGAAGAATTTGACGTCACACCTTATCTAGTTTGATAAGAAGACTGGAGCTGGTTTGCTTAGCTTAACAAGTCAAGTAGGTCAGTTCCGGAAACTCCTCGGTTCTAATGGTATATTTCTTTTGTTTCTGTAGCACATTCAGTTTGTTAATCGCTGCAGATGTGTAAGGTTTTGCATCAGTGCAGACTTTTCCTTCCTTGTTTTTCATTAGGAGAGCATAGGTTTTACTTTTTTGTACTATGTAATAAAAAAAAAAACAGCATATGAAAGCACTTGTAAAATGTCTCTTAAAGCTAGAAGTGGTGGTCCACGTCTGTAATCTCATTACTCTTGAGATGGAAATCAGGGCGCGGGGGATGAGAAATTCAAAGCTAGCCTCAGGTACATAGCAAGTTCAGTTCCATCTTGGGCTACATGAGATCCTGTGTTCAAAAACACAAGGTTGAAAACAATCAAGGAAACAAAACACCTCACTTTAGATTGATTGGAGGTTAAGTCTGAAACAATTTGATGAGTATAGTAGCCTTTGGTGGTAGAAGTAACTTCTTATCTCTTGGAGTCTTCTTTACTGGGTTGTATTCCCTCTTTGTGTTCCCTGATTATGCTAGCTCATTGCATTAAGGGTTTTAATGTTGGTGCAGGCTGGTAATTTTTATTCTTTCTGCTGTTCTTTCCAGTGTGCTGGAAGAGCTCTCATATAAGCTGAGAGTGGGTTTCCCTTATGTTTATTGGAAGAGTCAGTAGAGAACTGATTCAAGGAACTTTGAGGTTTCCATTCAACTTTTTGAAAGATCACATTCTTTTGTTCTATGAGATTGGAATTTTTTTGAACTTTGAACTAGTTTTGATGAATTAAAATCTATTTTTCTTAAGAATTGGTGTTTTGTTGAATAAATTTTTAAAATTACTAGCATCTACTAATCTCTTGTTATTTCTGCTGGACATTTAGTTTATTACCATTTAGCAACAAACCTTCACTATTTTATTTTGGGGGGGGAAAGGATCTCATGTAGCCCAGGCTAGCCTTGAATTCCTGGTCTTTTGGCTATATCTCCAAAGTGCTGAAATTATAGGTGTGGACCATTACACCTGCCATATAAAGATATCTAAGTCATTTAATGTCTTTACTTCCTCATTTTATCTTGCAAAGAATATCTATTCATTGTGCTCCTATATTATCTGTACTTAAATCTGTTTTAAGTGCGTACAAGCATACAATTATTAATACAATATAGTTTTGTATTTCCATGTATATACTTTTTTTGCCTTTTTTTAATTGTTTATTCATCTATCCTAAATCTCTCGGTTCAGTTCCCATTTTCCTATGCGTGTTCTTTGATAAAGTACAATCAGGTGTGCTGTTTAGCTTTTGTTTTGTATGATATTGTATGCTTACTTTGAAGGAACTTGAAGTAGCCAGTAGGCTATCATCTTAATGCATTGTTCAAAAGCAGACTTAATAAGAAATTTAATCTGCAGTTTTTCTCATCAAATGCCAGTCAGTGTGTAGTTTGGAATGCAACCTAAGGTTGATTGTTTTATATGTTTATTTAATAGATCAGGAGCACCTTGTAGAATATGCAGAATCTTTTCTTGATTACAAGTCCTCTCCCACCTCTCTTCTCTTACTTCTGTTGTTTCCATAGTTTGATGTTCCAAGGACTTTTTGTCATAGCCCTGGCTGGCTTTAAACTCTCTACGTAGCTGAGGATGACCTTGAGCTCTTCCTTATCTTGCTGCCTCTTTGCCTCTGGGATGGCCAGTTTCTGATAAGAAACGGAGTTGTTGTTTCTTTTAGATTTTCTGTTTTGTTTTGTTTGTTGTTTGTTTGTTTTTGTTTTTATTTGTTAGCTCATTTATTTTTTCTGAGTCAGGATCTCACTTTGTAGCCTTGGCTGTCCTGGAACTCACTCTGTAGACCAGGCTCTCCTTGAACTCACAGAGGTCCCCTTCCTCTGCCTCCGGAGTGCTGGGATTGAAGGCGTGCCTCCTTACACCTGGTTTGTGGTGTGGGTTTTTCCTTTTCCCAGTTGTTATTCTAGGAAAAACAAAGTTTAGAGCTCCTTTTTTCACTTTGTAGTTCCGACTGTGATCACATGCATGACATCACAAGTTCTACTGACTTTTGCCTGCTTGCCCTTTTTCTGAATCAACCTTTACTACCAGAGTTAGGGTGTTGAGCTGTGTTGTGCACTGTTGTACCATGGGAGTCCTATGGATCTCGGTTTCTGTCTTAGTGGTGTGCCTTCAGGGTACCTCTGTACCTTTTCCAGGAATCCCTATGTCTGCTTCCAGACCTGCTTGCCTACTTGCCAGCCTCTGTCCTGAGGGTCTGTTCTTCAGTTCTTGTTGGGACTCAGGTTTCGTGAGATTTTTGTACCAGTGGATACTGATAGATAAACTAAGTGATCGATTGCACTAGGCCGGTCTGATTTCCCCAGACAGCCATATTGTTGGCACTTGAACCTCCATCCTCAAAGGGCCTGTGAGCCTTTTGTAAATGACATAAGCTTTCAAGAGAGAAGCAGTTGCAGCGGAACTTTTACCCCCCACCCCCCGAAAACATTGTTAATATTTTTTTTTGGTTATAGTTTATTTTCAAGCAAAACTATAAATGTCACTCTTGTGACTTAAAAGTGTAGTTTTAGAGGTGCAGTTTTCCATGTAAAAATCATTTATAGTATGAGATATTACACATTCATGCCACAATGGTAAAAACAGTGTTTTCTGCAACATAGATTTTAGCATGAGGAGCTGTTCCTTCCATCATGAGAGCAGTCTATGTCTAGATTTCTTTTCTCAAATAATTTCCATATCAAGTTGCTATCTTGAAGTAATACTTTTCCACGATATCCAGTTTATGTTAAGCTTTTTGTGTGGCTTTTTTTTATAATTTACTTATAAAAACAAACAACAACAAAAACCCAGGAAGACTGGGAGTAGTGGTGCACACCTTTAATCGCAGCTCTCAGGAGGGTGAGGCCCGTGAACTCTGAGTTCGGGGCCAGCCTGGTGTACACAGTGAGTTCCAGGACAGCCGGGGCTACACAGAGTGACTCTGTCTCAGAAAACAAAATACATTTAAGAAGCAGTATGGATTGCCAGGCTCCAGTTGGAAATCTGATCTTTTTTATTTCTCTGTTTCTGACTCAGTGCTGGCCCAAATGCGTGTTAGGTCATCCTTACCTTGAGTGGGAGGTGCTATCTTAGAGTTTACAACTCAGAGTCTATAGAAGAATGCATGGCTAATATTGGGAAGATCCAAGAAATCTGTTTTATTTTATTTATTTGTTTATATAGCAGGTATCTGTGCTTCTCCTCAGACTTCCTTTCACACATTGGGTTAAAGTTAATGTAGTCGTTAACAGGTTTAAATGCATCTTTGGGATAATTAATTGGCTGCCTAGGACTGTGGAATGGGAGAGTCCACGAATTTTATCTTCTTTTGGAACCAGTAGAAACTTTGTTTGAGTCTTTCACTGACAGCCATCACAGTGTGGAGGTCATTTGTCGGTCATGGACATGGCAGCCCTCAGTTTCAGTTGTGGGAGGAGAAACAGTTACCATCTTACACCTATGTCCTATGACAGCAAGCTGTGAATCAGCCTGGACTTTAGGCTAGCTACTGGTCGCTAAACTCACAGTTCTTCTTGTTTAAGAGTTGCTGGATTCTGAATGTAACCCTGAAACTATTACAGCATCCCTGGAGATGTTGTCAGGAAGAGAGAATTTTGAAGATCAGTGATTCTGCTAAATAGAGAAAAGAATATTCTTGGGGAGTAGTGGTGAATGTTGGAAACTGGTATTTTAGGAAGAGACTGTCAGTGGGCAAACAGAAATGTGATTAGATTTTCTTGACTATATATTTTCATTATTCATAATGATACATTATTTATATTTTTGTATTTAATACTAATTAATTAATTAAACACTGTTTCCTTGAAGTTAGAAAGAATTTGTATCATTCTTTGTACCTGCTACACTGGAGTTGTCTAGAACTTACTTTGCTAACTGAGAGTGACCTCAATTGTCTAACTTTGTAGTCCTGCCTGGCCTAGAATTTACTATGTAAACCATACTGGCCTCGATCTCACAGGAGAGACTTCTGCCTCTGCTTCCAGAGTGCTGGGATTAAAATCATGTGCCATCCTGTCCAGCCTTAGGTAAAGCACTTTTAATCTTTTTATCTGCTTTCAGCCAACTCTTTTTTTTTTCCAGAGCACCTGTGCATTGATTAGGCCTGTTATAATTTCTGTGTAGAAATGTTATAAGCAGATAAGACTCATTTATACAGTAGAAATTGGCTTAGTGCTTAGGCTATTCATGTTAGAGCCTTCTTAACATTAATCACTGACCAGCCAAAAGTATGGATTGAAGGAAAGACTTAGTTCCTACGTGGTATAGGAACCAATGTCACAGATGGTAAAGTTGGTGTGTATCCAGCACCGGCCCAGAGCCCAGGAGATACTCAGCACATTTTGTGCTTTGTCAGCTCTTAGGACTTTTCATGTAGGATAGATAGATCCTGACATCCAGGCCGCTACCTCAGTGTCTTTGCCTCTCAGGTTCTGTGATGTCACATTATTAGCAATTACTGCATGCCTTTTCTTCATTCACCTCTTCCTTACAGAATTAATGTTCCATTCATGCCTTTGTTTTCAGGTCCTAGGTGAGTTCTTAACCTATGGCACGTGCACATAAACTGCTCACTAAGAGACTATGTGCGTCTTGTTCAGAGTGTTGTTGTTAATTTGTTGTAATCATGGGAATAAGCAGATGAATGCTGGAACATACTGCGTGAGCCTGTGCAACAAGAGCTCCGAGAGAGGTGGTTCCACCCCAGGGCAAAGCCAAGCTCCCAGACCACAGTTGTGTTTCTAGTTACATTGATCATGCATTCATTTCCATTCACAAAAATGGAAAGCTGGCTGAAATCCCAGAATGTAACAATTTCTTTTCTTAATTGACTTGGTAATTTTCAAAGAAAAGAGGCTTTTGGGGGGATTGCTGCCCAAGTGTTCTGTAGGGCTTTTAATACCAAGGATGACTATATATAGTTATGTAGTTCATAAAGTTGGAAAAATAGTTAATGGGCAACTACAAGAGAGTTAAGAGAAGTAGTTAATGGATAACTACTTGGAAGCAGGAAAAAACTTTATTGATATCTGGACTACATCCAGAGATTCCTTTCTTCCTCATACTGCATATTAAATATGGACATCAGTGGAAAACAGTTTCAAGATTAGGATTCCATTTACACTGTCAGTGTTTACTGCTCACCCAGGTTGAAGGGAGTCTGAATTCAGATTCTGTTTTAAAAGTAGCCACTTTTAAGGCCTACCACTAAAGTTGCCTTGGTACACCTGAGTATAGTAGTGGTTGGCATAAATACTGCCTGTAGAAGATGGTGGTGGTGATATTTTGAGGCAGTAGTCATGTTAATTAGCCCAGGCTAGTCATGAACTCGTGATCCTCCCAAGGGCTAGGATTACAGATATGCCTTACTTCCCCATCCTTTCTTTAGAAAATATTTTGCCTTTTAGGTTTATATACATTTATCAGTTACAAATTTAAATACCTATTTTTATATTTAGATTCTAAATTCAGTTTGACAGACACATTGTTTTGTTGTAAGTTTATAACATTCTATCAGCTTAAGAGTTTTGAGTACTATTTTGCTACATTTAGTATCAAACTACCCCAAATTTTATGAACTTATTTGATTTCTTTAAATATTTTCGTAAGAACTGAAATAATTTCTGAGGCAATGAGTTGGCTCTGCAAGTACAGGTGCCTGCTTCTAGGCCTGATAACTTGAATTCAACTCCAGAACTCAGACAATAGATGATGAGAATTCAATTCTCCAAGTTGCCTTCTGACTTTTGAGTGAACACATGCTTATGCATGTATACACAAAATAAATAAACATCATAAAATGTTAGCTGAAACAATGCCAGTAGGTTAGAGTAAACCTCTATGTCTTCTAAACTATGAATATGGTATAGAGCTGGTAAGATTTATCTTATAGCCATGAATATCAAGCAGTTCTTCAACTTGTATTGTTCAATGGGATTGTAAAGCCTCACTGAACTATTACCCTAATAAAAGATTCTTTTGTTATAAGTATTTAGAATGCGACTAACTTTCCTACAATATCAGTTGGTGAGCGTGACTCACCTATGATTTTTTTTTTATATTTAGGAAATATTTTCTGTTTTATATGTAAATCCCCTCAGCATTAGGTTAGTTTAAAGAATGGAGGAATTTTCTCTAATACTTGAATTGCATGCAGAATTTGAGAAGATGTTGATTAGACTTCGGACTTTTTAAGATAAACAACATCTTTTCAGATCTTTGAGCCTAACAGAATTCATGTTCCTTCTGTCTCTGTATATCTGTGTCTTTCATTATGTCTGGCAGAAGTGTAGATATCTGAGTGATAATAAAAATATCTGACTGGCCAGGCAGGGGGGCAGTGGTGGCATTAACCTTTAATCTGCCTTTAATCCCAGTACTAGGGAGGTAGAGGCAAGCAGATCTCTGTGAGTTTGAGGCCATGGTCTACAGAGTGAGTTCTAGGACAGCCATGACTACCCAGAGAAACCATGTCCTGAAAAAAATAAGACAAAAAAAAAAAAAAAAAAAAAAAAAAAAGAAAGAAAGAAAGAAAGGAAAAAGTAAAGGAAGAAAGAAAGAAAGAGTCTGGTTGAGTTCTGGCATTCTCTCAAGACTGGTCCATGACAGCTCTGGAGGTCATTGTCCAGACGCTGAGAGCAAGTGCTTGATGAATGGTTTCTCCCTGGCCTCTTCTTCAAGTCACTGGTGTGTGTATGCACATTGGAGTCCTAACAGAACAAATGAATTTTGTTGAAGGTACATTGAAACCACTCGGAATGGTATATTTTATATTATAAATGAAGGCTCTGTTCTTTCTGGGTTAGAGTCAAATAGAGAGGAAACTTTGGAATTTCTCTTTGGACACAGGGGTAGATAAAGGGAAAGCATCAAGCAACTCCACTTTGACTGGTGTTTGACAGGGCTTCATGGAAGTTCCTTTCAGTATCACAGTAACGCTTTATAAGCGCCACAGAAAGGAGGTGGCATCCTGATGGCTTGCCAGAAGTCCAAGTCGTCAGTGATGACCCAGGATTTTAATCTGCATTTTTCTGTTTGATTTTTAATTTTGATCAGTTTTTGAGTCTCGTGGAAGAGAAATGAAAATAAAGTGAAGATAGTGTTAATTCAAAAGTTTTCTTGTGACTGACAGATTTCCTCTCATTTGATTTTGCTTTAGTAAAGTCTAGTGCGCTCCCTACAAGGTGCTCTGTGGACTCCTTTGTTGGACAGGCAGTCAGGGCCATGTTGCATTGAGCTGGCCTCTTGGCAGGTTCTTCCTATGTAAAATTACTTTCAACAGGTGGAAATCAGAGTCAAGGGATGGTGTGGTGTGTTTAGTTCGAAAGGGAACCCCACAATTACTGATTTTCAGACTCTGATTGCTTTTCTTTCTTCTGCTCTATAAGAAAGCAAAGTGGGTTAATACATTAACAAGATTTGCCCCCAGAGAGAACATCGAGCTTTGGAAGGCTGATTCGTTTGCTTTCGGATAACTGTTAAATCTTTCAGTTCTGTCAGATGCTCTGTCCCTTTCAGATGGAATGACTAATAGATTCTGTGTTGTTTTGAAAACTCAATAAATTGTGAAAATAGTAACCCAGTCGTTATTTCCATTTCATTTGTAAGCAAATGAAAGTGGGCAGCCAGGTGCACAACTAATGCAAAAGCAAAACCCAGTGATCTTTTAGACAGGAGGATCAACCATGAAATTCTTACAAAGTTCAGCTTAGAGTTAGGAGTTCTGGCTGGCTACCTTACTAGGAAGTTGAAGACCCTAAGGAGCCAATGTTATTTTTAGAAATGACTAGTGCCCTTTACTAAGACTATTTTGAAATATTTGTGGCCAATACTGCAGTAGCAAATAGTGCCAAGTTTGGACACAGTTATCCTTTATGGCAGCAAATTGCTACTTAAAGTATGAATTAACGTATTTGCAAAATGTTTGTTTACTGTTTAGCACACTTCCGTTTCAGTTGTGATTTGAGGTTGTATCTTAGAATAGGTTCCTATTGTACCCTCGGTGTGTTTGGTCTTCCGTTCCCCTTCCTTCGCTTCTCTTCTCCTTCTGTTGTTGAGACCTGGCTTGTGTTACTATCCCAGCTGGCCTTGTGAACCTTCCTTAGCTCCTACGTGCTGGCAGTACAAGTACCGCTGAGAACTGCATGGTGACTGTTTTTTGCTTATCTTACAAAGCCTGTTGACTACTAATTTTTCTGAATGTTCATTTTGTGTCTATCAAGTGTCTTTTGCAAATTTGCTGAACACTCTGGTACTTACTTTAGATCCAGAAGAATTTCCTGTGGTTCTTTATGTTTCATGTAACTCCTTAGTCCTAATTTGTATCTTAATGAGCATCAGGAATGACAGAACTCATTTTTTTAGTTCTAGAGGGAGACGTTAGTTGGGAGGGTAGACTCAATTAAAGCACTGTGTCCACATACATGGAAATGCCACAGTAAAATCCACTAATGGATTTCGTTAGTACAACAAAGGGAGTGAAAACACTGATTTTTTTCCCCTAGAATCACTTTCTATATAATCTTTCTGGTTAAAAACACAGATAAGTAATGGGCAATATTATCTCTCATTAAAAATATACAGAAGTAATATCTGTATAATTACATTATCTCTCATTAAAAATACACAGAAGTAATGTCTGTATAATCTAAAAAAGTATACTTAAATCTTTCCGCCATCTTGGCGCCTGTGGATGCCTGTTGGGAACAGACCTTCTAAAAAAGTAAGTATCTCTGGAAGGCTGTGGTGCAAGGTCATTTTTTGCTGGCTACAAGTGAGGTCCAAAGAGAACAAATGGCTCTTGTTAAAATTGAAGGTGTTTATGCCCGATATGAAACTGAGTTCTATGTAGGCAAGAGATGTGCTTATGTGTATAAAGCAAAAAACAATACAGTGACTCCTGGAGGCAAACCAAACAAAACCAGAGTGATCTGGGGAAAAGTAACTCGGGCCCACGGAAACAGTGGGATGGCTCCTGCCAAATTCCAAAACAACCTTCCTGCAAAGGCCATTGGATACAGTATCTGTGTGATGCTGTACTCATCCCGGATTTAATGTAATGGAAAGTAAATAAATAAAAGTAGATTTGTGCTCTTGTAAAGAAAAAAAAGAAAAAATATAGTTAAATGCACTATATCTTCTTGCTTTAGGCTTCATCCTGGGTACCTGAGTGGCCTCTGAATCATTGAATCATGCATTAGAAGACTAAATATGATCCTACTTCATTTTAGCACTGTTCTTGAATTTCTCCATCTTGGAGTTTCTTCACAGGCAGTGGACCATAAATGGGAGTGCTCAGGCAAGAACATTCTTGTAGATTTGCTGTCTCTTCATAGAAGTTTTATCAATGAAATGGCTTAATTTTCAATATATGAAGTCACAGCATTCAAAATTCATCTTAAGAAATTGCTTAAACACAAGGGAAAAATTTATTGAAGGTGTTTAGGGAGTCAAGTGTTTAGTTTTACAGAGCTGTGGAGCCTTTGTATGTGGAGAAACATTTCTGAAAAGACTAAAGTAAGCAGTGCTTCATTTCAAAACTGTGCTGCAAGAATAGGTTTCTGTTGTTATGTAAACATAGTGTTCTGTGATTTTGAAAGGAATTTTGAATTTACTAGTTAATAACACTAAATTTGCATTGGTCAAACATGGAAAGTTGGTAAGACTTTCTAAATTCTAATATACCAGGTAAGTTAGTTTTACCAGTTACTTTTATTTAATAACAGCTCAAGAAACATTTTATATTCTATAAACTACTTTTAATGCCTTTGTAGAGTTCTTTAGCTGCCAATCTTAGAAGTTTCAATTACCCTGAAAAGGAACTGCACACTAGGTCATTCTATATCCATGTCGTACCTGCCTCTCACAGCTGCGAATGGTTTTTGTTTCTTTGGCTCAGACTGCTTTATACTGTTTATGAAAGTGGCATAACGAATAACATCTGGGCCTCTTGTATGTGCCGTGTTCTCTTAGTTTAATGTCTTCAAGGTTCATCCTTGGGGTAGCGTATACCAGCACTTTATACCATTTGATGATCAAGCAAGATACCTCTGTATGAATATACCACATTTTATATACTGTTTATCAGATGAAACTCAGATTATTATTCCCTTTTGGTTATCACGAATAATGCTTCTGTGAATATTTGTATATAGATGTTTATGGAAAAGGTTTTCTTCCTTTTGTATGCATATCTAGAATTTTTTAATATTTGAAAACATTGATTTTTCTTTGTTAAGAGTAAACATATTTCTGTATGAACATCTCTGCATACATACTTTCTCAT
>JADRCC010571578.1:5215-20295 GCA_019843855.1 Hylomyscus alleni
CTGCCTTCTGCCTGCTGCCTGCTGCCTTCTGCCTGCTGCCTGCTGCCTGCCTGCCTGCCTGCCTGCCTGATTGTTTGCTTGCTTGAGGCAGGGTCTCTTAATGTAGTCTGTGTTATCCCTGAGCTCTCTATGTAAAACAAACTCAGAGATCCTCCTGCCTCTGCCTGGGATTAAAGTCAAGCACCACCATAGCCAACTTTTTTTTTTTAAGCCAGAGAAAGCACAAGAAGGTGAGGGGAAAGTATGGAGGCACAGGAGAGGAACTGGGATAGAAGGGAATGGTGTATGTATTTGATGCAAACACATTATATGCACGTATGAAATAAAACATTTTTAAAATAAATAAATCCTAAGTCAGTGGCTTCTTAATATACAAGATGTTTCTACCAACTTGTCCCCAATTTTAGTTTATTGATCCTATGTTATCGATGTTATTTCTCCAGTCCACAACTCTTCCTCACACTCACTCTCGGGTGTTCATTGTGGTCTCTTCCTCCTTTCCAGCGACATCGCCCACTGTCCTGTCCCCCTCGTGTGAGTTTCATTTTCTAGCAGTACTGATCTTTTGTGGGTGCTAAAGGATGGAATTCTCCCCAAAGCTGTGACTTTTCACAGACTGGTCCTTCGTCTGCCATTACCGGTTTCCTTTCCCTTCTTAGACTTTTAGATTCAGTAAAGCACTGTCATATGGCTTCATGCTTACAGTTCTTCTGAACATTTTAAAATATCCTTCTCCAAGATCCCCACTTATCAAGGCAAAATTAAGTATTGGTTCTTCTATATAATATTGCCCAATGCAGATGTTATAATATTTATTAGTATTTGATTAGTAATATATCAGTTATATTGTTATCATACTGTTATCATTGTTTATATTTTTATCATTTTTTTACTAAATATTAAACCTTCAAAGTTCAGAGCACTGTTCATCTTTGAATCCCAAGCATTTTGTACAAGCTGGCATGTAGAAAGTGAATCTTTAAAAGGTCTTTAAAATAAATAAACCAGCATGAAACAAAAACAGAAATATCGTTAAATGATTGTTAAATACTTCCTAGGCTTAAACTAAAAAATAAAAAGGATGTGTGATCCGATGATGATTAAGCTAAAACTGTTAGTCGTAAAGATGAAGATTGCAATCATGTGTTTGTACACAATGAAAACCTTACGTTACCATCTTCTGTTGTTCTCACGATTAGAGAGACAGCCCAGCTTTGTCCAGACCCTTGCATACAGCACACCCTGTACTTTGCATCTGGCAGCTTCCTTTCTACAACCTAGGAAAGCAAGAGCTGGAAATGAAGACAAAAGAAAGGCTAATTAGGCAGGAGGTGATCTGGTCTCAATTAACCTCTCTCTCTGTGACTTGGCTAACAGGGCCCTTACAACCTTTTGTTCGGATCCAGTTTCTCACTGTAATTTCTAGCACTTGCTTTTCCTCTGAAAATCAAAACTGTTTATGTTAGCCTCTTCTCATAAAAAAAAAAAAAAAATTAAAAAAAAAGATTCCCTCTCCCTGCTAAACTCTGGTTACTTCTCCTTTATCAGCATTCTTCAAATGTGTCTTGCAGCTCTTAGATCACATATTCAAGGTCTTACTCACATTTTAAAGCGCGGTTTAGAAAGTAAAAGGCCATGCATTCACTGAAGAGTCGCTCCTTTCATTTCTTCTCACCAAAGTGAGGATTCTATTTTCTCAATTATATTCCTGTTGTAATTTGAATGAATAAGTCCCTATTATTTCCCCAAATGGGAGCACAGTATGCATTGAGTATTTGGGATTTTTCCTAACATCTGTTAGCATTACAACAACTGCTCTAAACAATAGACCTTTCCGTACTTCATTCTTCTCTTCTTTCTTCTTTTCTCAAAATAGGTTTTAATAGCATTTTTAGTTATTTATAACAACAGTTCTAAAGATTAGTGCATTATAAAGCTTTGTCGCCTGGCCAGGTGTCTGCCAGCCCACAGCGTTCTGTACTAATTTCCTTTCTGTTTGTTTGTTTGCTTGCTTGCTTGTTTTCATTTCCCCCACCCACCTACCCCCTAATCACGGTCTTTCTGTGTAACCTTGGCTGTCCTGGAACTCCATCTGTATGTAGACCAGGCTGGCCTCGAACTCAAAGATCTGCCTACCCCTGTTCCCGAGTGCTGGGGGCAGACTTTGGCATTGCCATCCAACCTTGTCTGTGTGTGTGTTGGTTCCTTCTGCTGTAGCTCCCCACCAGTGACCAGTAGAGTCCACTGCACGTTTTGCATTTACCACCAGCCTCCTCAACCCCCTCGGGCACAGTCCCATTCACATCTCCAACCATCATTTTATGCCTCTTTTTTTTTTTTCCTCAGAAGTTTTGAGAAATTTTGGAAAATCTGTGTCTATTTCATATGTTTAGCAACCTACAGGCACTTCACTCAAGCTGAATGTCAGTTCCACATGATCAATCAATCCTTTCCTACTTGGAATTAACCACTGAATTGCAATTCCCTTTAGTCTTTCTTGACCTTTTGAGAGATGAGATTCTGAGTAAGAATTTATCAGGAAAGTTGCCTGTGTGAAATCTGATTTCTTGAAGCTGTGGGCACGACTGTGATGAGGAGTCGCACACGCAAAATAACGTGAGGATTTTTGTTTTGGTTTGGTTTTTTTGCTCCTGTTCTGTTATTATTACTTGGATGACTTTGAAAAAATTCTCAGATTCTGATTCTTCATAGGGAAATTAAGTCAAAAATACCCCCTACAATTTTAAAAGGATCAAATGATATAATTTTATCAACTTAACTAACATATAGTATTATTACATTAGCTTAACTAACAAATGGTAGGTAACACATAGTGATGATATCAACTATGTTATTTTGTTGCCATTATTATCAATATTATCCTTCTACTAATATATAGGAATCATGATCTGTTATTTAAGGGTAAAGGGGAACTAAAATCTAAAAAATACAAGCTACCAAATATCAGTTACCTTGGCTAAATAGACTGCTGGAAGGTAAGTCTGATGGTTTTTAACTGTTCTCTGGATCTTATTGTGTGTCTGTATCTCTCAAAAATTTTACTAGTAAAATTTCAGTCTTAGAAATTCTGTAACATTCAATATCTGTTTCTCAAAAAATAATAAGTAGTTCCAAAACAGAAAGCTGACATCCAAGATCATTACGTCCTAACAGTATCAAAAACACAAATGTGTTGTCATGAGGCAAAATTCAGTCCTTTAAAAAATAGTTCTACATGTATTTATGGAGAAAGGTGCTCAGTGCATGGAACTTGTACCACACCATGCATGTGAGGTCAAAGGAAAAGTTGGGGGAGTCAGTTCTTGTCTTCTACCATATGAGTTCCAGGGATCAAACTCAAGGCAACAGACTTAAGAACAAGGACTTTTATCTGCTGAGCCGACTCACCAGACCAAAGGACAGTCTTTAAGGGAACAAAAACTGTGGTCATAAGTTATGATGCTTGCAATGGGCCAGTTAACAACAGAGAAGGAGAAGGAAGAAGACCTTGTATTCTTTCCTTTTGCAATACAATCTGAAAACTGTTCTCAACAAGTGCACCTTCATTTTTTTCCAAGACACAGTTTTTCTCTGTCATCTTAGCTGTCCTGAAACTCACTCTGTTGGCCAGGCTGGCCTTGAACTCAGAGATCTGCCTGCTTCTGCCTCCAGAGTGGTGAGATTAAAGGCTTGGCCATGATACCTGACCAATTTCTAACTTAGGTTTTCTTTTCTTTTTCCTTTTCTTTTCTTCAGCCCTTGAAGCTTTAGTCGAGGAGGCACCAGTTTAGAGTATAAGGATTCTGAGTTCTGTGCACCTCCGCTGTCTTCTGGAACAGTCTCATTGTAAGAATAAGCCAGAGTAGATGGATGGATGGGGGAAAAAACGTGAACAGAATTAAATCAAGGTCAAGCTAGATCACCAATCCCCCACAGATCTACCTACTGACTGCGGTCCCTTTCTAAGCGTTAAGCAGACCCCGGCAGAACATCCACACATTCATTAGCGAAACTTAAGCACACTCAGATATTGTGTTTTCTTTTTCACAGCATAATTGTGATGACATATAACAATGAATCTTGATTCAGAAATTCTCCAGCTAAAACATGGCCTTGACGGCGGGTCACGGAAACCACTGGCCAGCTCTCCCACGTGGCCTCACAGCAATCTTCGCAGAGATGTAATTTGGCTTTACCCTTAACTCATCCCCCAGTAGGAAATCAGACAGACATGCAATGTGAAAGGAATTAGGCATGTGTATCTAGAGAAAAATACTGAGCTGTGGCTGGGTCACTAAGAATCTGAGGCCAAGGACGAGTTATTTCTCTGGAACAAGTTTCCCCCTTGCTTGCTAAGGAATAAAAGTACTGAGGCTTAAGGTACCGACATCACGCCCGGCACCTCAGCACTAGAGGAAAGAAAAGCAGAAAGAGCAAGCATTCAAGGCTAGCTTGGATGACACAGTAAGACCTTATTAAAAGGAAAAGAAAAAAAAGAAAAAAGGCAAAGCAAAATAAAAGGTACTAGGGAAGATTTGTTTTGTTTTGTTTTGTTTTGTTTTTTTCTCTTGGGAGAAGTGTTTGCTTTCGTTTTTGTTTTTGTTTGGGGTTTGTTGATTTTTTTTTTTGGTAGGTTGGTTAGTTGGTTTTTGAGACCAGGTCTCTGTGTAGTCCTGGCTATCCTGGAATTCACTCTGTAGACCTGCTCTGCCTCTGCCTCCTGAGTGCTGGGATTAAAGGTGTGTGCCTTTAATCCGCCCAGCATTTGTTTTGTTTTTAATGTAAATTGTCAAATAAGAAGTAGGGCCAAGAAAGAGCTATTTTAAAAATTTTTTTAACATTAGAAAAAAAATTATTAGTTTTCTTTATTTACAATATCTCCTTTCCCAGGTTCCCCTCCAAAAGAAAATAGAAAAAGAAAAGAAAAGAAAAGAAGAAAAAATAAAATTAAAAAAAATCAAAAACTAAAACAATCTCTTGTTCCCTCCCCCTCCCCCGCTCCCACTTCCTGGCCTTGGCATTCCCCTACTCTGGGGGATAGAACCTTCACAGGGCCAAGGTCCTCTCCTCCCATTGATGACCCACTTGGCCATCCTTTGCTATACACATGCTGCTGGAGCCATGAGTCCCCCCATGTGTACTCTTTGGTTGGAGTTTTAGTCTCTGGGAGCTCTGAGGGTACTAGTTAGTGCATATTGTTGTTCGTGCTAAGGGCTGCAAACCCTTCAGCTTCTTGGGTCCTTTCTCTAGCTCCTTCATTGGGGACCCTGTACTCAATCCAATGGATGGCTGTGAGCCTCTACTTCTGTCTTAGTCAGGTACTGTCAGAGTCTCTCAGGAGACTGCTATTAGTACAAACCACAAACCATAGGAAACTCAAGAAGAAAGAAGCCCAAAACGAGGATATTTCATTCCTTCTTAAAAGGGGGAACAAAATACCCACGGAAGGAGTTGTAGAGGCTAACTATGGAGCAGAGACTGAAGAAGGACAATTCAGAGACTGCTCCACCTGGGAATCCTTCCCATACTCAATCATCAAATCTAGACACTATTGTGGATGCCAACAAGTGCTGGGATTGGAGCCAGAAGCAGGCAGATTTCTTGAGTTCGAGGCCAGCCTGGTCTATAGAGTGAGTTCCAGGACAGCCAGGGCTACACAGAGAAACTCTGTCTTGAAAACTCCCTCCCCCCCCAAAAAAAAAACCAAAAACAACAACAAAACAAAAAAAAACATATAATTTACTGAAAAAAAAAGCTACTCATAAAGCAAGTTCTCTTCAAAGTGCTGGGATTAAAAGCATATTCGGGGCTGGTGAGATAGCTCAGCGGTTAAGAGCACTGACTGCTCTTCTGAAGGTCCTGAGTTCAAATCCCAGCAACCACATGGTGGCTCACAACCACCCATAATGAAATCTGACACCCTCTTCTGGTGTGTCTGAAGATAGCTACAATATAAATATTAAAAAAAAAAAAAAAAGCATGTTCCACCACTACCCAGCCAGTAAATTATATATGTAAGAATAAATTTACAGCCGGGCGGTGGTGGCGCACGCCTTTAATCCCAGCACTTGGGAGGCAGAGGCAGGCGGATTTCTGAGTTCAAGGCCAGTCTGGTCTACAGAGTGAGTTCCAGGATAGCCAAGGGCTATAAAGAGAAACTCTGTCTTGAAAAACCAAAAACAAACAAACAAAAAAAAAAAAAAGAATAAATTTACTTAAACAATAAGTAAGGCATTAGCCCCTTAATAAAAACCTTCTCTAATTGTAAATTGAACACTCCCGGGGGGGGGGGGGGGGGGAACATGTTTTCTAAGTAATGTGATGTTTACACACAATAAATAGAGTCAAGTGTGACAGGGAGTTGAGAGTCTGGCCCCTGCTTGTCTGGGCACTTTCACAGAGCCATTCTGGCAAACACCAACCTAGGTGCTAATCTGAAAGCTTTGTGTAGATATAATTAATGCTGCAAAATGGTCAACCTTAAAATAGCTAGGGTGTCCTCAGGGTACTCATAGCATGATTGTGCAAATCAGTAATCCCTTTAAAGAAGTTGTGCTCTTTAAAAAAGTTGCGCTCTTTCTAGCAAATAAATAAATAAATAAATAAATAAATAAATAATAAATTCAAATCACCAGAAGGACTCCCCCGATGGGAAGGAGGGTCTTCCTGACAACATTCAGTGCAGAAAGAGTCATGTGGCTTCACAGACAACAAAACAGTCCCTGGGTGACTGGAGATGGAGCCCTCAGTCTGACATTAAGAAAGATGCAATCATTCCACAACCACCTGAGCTTCAGGAGAGGATGTATCCAAACTGATGCCTCGTGAGCCCAGGAGCTCACACCACTGCTGAGTCACGGCCAGAACTCTGAATAGACAGACGCCTGCGGGTTCCACGGCACCACAGAACTAAGACACTGAGGGAATGAACTTTGTTTTTAAATTATTTTAGTCATTTAAAGAAGCCAAACTTCCTGGATTATGTGCTATAATGTATCATGTGACTCCTTTAGCCAGATTTCTATAGCTATAAAGAAAGAGGAGGAGGAGGAGGAGGAGGAAGGGGTAGGAAGGAAGGGGAAGAGGAGGAGGAGTTGGAGGAGGAGTTGGAGGAGGAGGAGGACCCGAGATAAAGAGCTTGGGTGTGAACAGACCGATCCTATCTCACTCTTTCAGAGCTCTCCATCCACACTCATTTGTCCTCATCACTCTTGTGCCTGGGGGAGCAAAGACAGAGCAAAGCTGCTCACCTCCTAAGGTGTCAGGATACTAAGGGGGGGGGCGGGGGGGGGGGGGGGGGGGTCCTGGGTCCTTACACACGCTTCTTCAGAGCACACCTCAAACAAACTAATTTACTTCCATTTGGCCCCACCCCATACAGGTTTCACCACTGTCCACAGACTGAGTACCAAACCTGCAACTCACAAACTTTGCCCAGATAACAGACAATGCTTTAAAACAAGGCAGGGTAGCTTTCCGTAATGACTTCCCTTCGCTGTAGTAACCCATAAGCAAAATGCTTTAACATACAAATGAGTATAGTAAAGAACTAAGTATCCCCTTAAAAAAAAACACAGAAATAAAGTTTTGACAGACTTTGACATTCTTTTCTTGTATTGTGAAGAGTCTCTCTATGTGTTAATTTTAATTATGAGTCTAACATACAAAACAAAAACAAAAACAAAATCATGGTATTCAGGAAAATCTCACTATCAATTTTGACATACTTTCCAAAGGATGTTATTAATGTCTTACATGCTCCTCTTTACTGCTAAAATATTAATTAATCTTGCAATTTATTCTTTAGTCATACTGTTTAATAGTCAATTCTGAGTTAATAGTCTGCTACAAACCATTGGTCTGGAGGCCAGGAAAGCAAGGATGGGAAGCACTCTACTCTGTTTACCTGGTAAAACACTCTGAGCAATCTCTTTAGCATACTTACACAACATATCCACAGTTAGCATTTTATCAGTTTTCCTCTCTCTCAGTGATTGCTTCAGTGCTGTTATTAAAATAAAGAAGCCACTTTTGGAAAATTACTGTGATAAACTGCCAGCCTAACATTTATCCTACAAAAGGTGTTTACTGCCATCTCTTGGACTATGTAAGCATTTTTGATCTCAAAAAAAAAAGAAAGAAAGAAAGAAAAGAAAAAGAACAAACCAATCAGGCTACCATTTATGGCCCTAATTTCTTTACAAAATAAAAGTTGTAAACAGTTAAAAGGCAAAATATGTATTGCTGGCATGTACTTAACTTCACCAGAAACTTGTTTTATAAAATGTTGATATGTACCTGTATTCTCTTGGATATGTTAAAAATGAAGAAAAGAAACAGAAAAAGAATTCTGGAGATTGAAAGCCAGAAACGATGTGTATGTTACCCTAATTTTAAAATCACAGCATTCGCACCTCAACTTTCTGCTTTTCCTCCTTTTCCCTCCAGCCGCAGCCCCTGCCGCTGCTTTCGCTGGGATATAAGTTAAAATTCCAAGGCTGATACAGCCATTCTGACCATAGCTGGCGATACTAATGCTCAAGAAATAGTTATAGTTCCTCACTAAAATTGGGCTTTCTTTTACCCTATAAACATCATGACATTACAACTAATATGACAGACGGAACATGACTCAGCAGTGAAGAGCACGTGTTTCTTCCAGGAGACCTGAGTTCAGTTCTTAGCACCCACATCAGAGTTAGGGGGCTCACACCCACCTGTAACTCCACTTTCTTCTGACCTTTGAAAAAACATACACACACACATGCACACACACACACACACACACATATAAATGAGTTTTACCTTAAAATTAATGTGACAAAGAACTTAATTATTGGAGTAAAACTAAGGTTCAAGTAAACTATACCCATTTTATGAACTAGTCATAGAAACAGTTTCTATTCTGATTCAATATTTTCTCACCTACACATATTTGCGTAGTGTTTAGAAATTAATGAATATACTTGATACCTGAGAAAGTTTAGTCTCTCTCTCTCTTTCTCTTTCTCTGGATATGTATACATAGTATACATGCATAGGGTTTTTTTTAAGATTTATTTATTAATATATCTAAGTTCACTGTAGCTGTCTTCAGACGCAGCAGAAGAGGGCATCAGATCTCACTATGGATGGTTGTGAACCACCATGTGGTTGCTAGGATTTGAACTCAGGAGAGCAGTTAGTGCTCTTAACCACTGAGCCATCTCTCCAGCCCACATATAGAGTTTTATATGTATAGTATATACACATAGTTTTACTAGAAGACATGTAAAGCAAGAGAAAATAAAAAATAAATCTACAAAGTAGTAAAACAAAGGCAGTTTCTCTCTCATTTAGAAAGGACTTCTCTAACATTCTGCAAACACCAAAGGGAAATTCTGAATTTGCTTCTCAAAACTACAGGTAGGTGTGGCCAAGCGCAAGCATCACAGTTTCACCACTAGGGGGGGCTGTGGCACACCAGTACACTCCTCTTCCAGAAATTAGCCACTTCCAGCAAAGGGCACTTTTGCAAAAGAAAATTTTGTCACTTTGAAGAACTTTATATTTCTATTTTTAATGTGGTCTATTAAAGCTTTTGAGAAAGCAGCAAAAACACCATTTAATTGCTTCTGGGGTTGTGACATTCCCTAAGTATTTGAAATGATCCAACTTTAAAGCAATTGTGATTGCATTCCTCAGTATTGAGGATGCATGTGAACAGAAATTATCTGCTCGCTCAGCAGGCAGAGCATCTCAAATTAAATTTGTAGAGAACATAAAACTGATGAGTGGAATATGCACATCAGTGTCTGAACTTCCTGAAGTAGTAAAATCCATACTGCTTGACTTCTTAATTATGCAAGCAAAAAAGTAGTATTGAAATGTACAGAAAGTTTACGAAATAAAAGGTAAGAGAGAGAGAATCAAAGTTCTTGTCACCAGGAGAGAAGAAATGTGTTGGTGCTGCTGGCATTGCGACACCTTGTGGATACTCTTGAGAATGCAAATGGCATCCTCCAGCCTACAGAACACGTGAGATGTTGCTGCCTTACATGGAGATAAACTGTTCAAAATACTAGCATGAAATGCATAACACCTCCCTCATCATGATCCATATTGACTGTGTTGTGATGGCGTCGTTGAAGATATAAGTGTTAAGATACATTCATTCTATTTCTATATATGTTTCCTATGTAGCAAATGAAAAGATTGAAGTTTCCTCTACGATTCACATTCATGGCTTGCTTTACATTTCTGTAGTATGATGCTGTGTTAGAGTCTAAGGCTTAAACTGTATAAATGTAAAACTTCTCAGCTCATTTCTGAATATATGGGAAACATTCATAGTTTTATTATATTTAGCAGCAGGGGGGGTGGGGGGTGGAAGACATGCGTAGCAGCCAGAGGACAATTTTCAGTAGTCATTCTCTTCTGCCATGTAGGTCCCAGAGATTGAATGCAAGGCATTGAGCTTATAGCTACTGTTCTTCCCACCGAGCCATTTTTCTGGCCCCAGATTTTTTTAGATGACTTTAAGGTGAACCATTGCCTTTGGAGGACTTCTCTATGTATTCAAAGGCCTGTGAGTAAATACCATTCATTTCACTTAGGTCATATTAGATGGAAAGAATGAAGAGACTTGACAGACACAATTAAGGTCTCTAAAAATTTGACGTGAGTTCATTTGACTTGAGTCAAAGGAAGACTGTGCTGGATGGAGCCAAACTCTACTAAATAAGCTTTACAGGACACCAAAAGTAGCAACACACACTCTTCTACTGGCTCAAAGAAACTATCAACTTGCAGAGAAAGCCACACATCAAAGAGTAACAGACACTCCCAAGGCTCTGAGGGTCTCAGTCCTTCAACACTAAGAAACCAAATCATTCCACATACCAACAAACAAACAAACAACAAACAGACCCAGTGAACTTGAAAGGGGAGTCGGCTTCCTGTGGGGCTGCAGTCCTGCACAGTAACTTATTTGCTGTAAGAGCTGAGCAAGACCCAGCCAAGCTGTGGCTGGACACCACTGACCCCCAACACTGAGCAATTTGTGTTCTTTCTAACTGTAATATTCACTTGGATCATTTGTTACAGAGTAGAAACATAATATATTATGCTTTTCAGTTGTTTTTTTTATTTGACTGTATGAGAATCTTACTAACCTTCCCTGGAATTTGATTTTCTTTGTTCATCTAAGACTTATCCATCTGAGGAAGTCAAATTCCTCAGTAAAAAAACAAACACTTGGAATATTCTCCTGTCACTCTGTTCTAACATGGACCTTTTTATAACATGTACAATGGAAATAAGTAAGCATGAGACAATTATATAAAGCTAAATATAAACCTCTCAATAGAGATGTAATTATAACAGGCCCAGTGTAGCTCTTCAAATTTTAAAGCTATGCTAGCCTCTTCTTCATCCTGACTAAAGTTCTTAGAGCCTCCACAGCCTTACTGTCGGTTCCCCCTAAATGTCAATACAGAGCAGAAAGAGTGGTGCGTGGGGTTAGCACTGAAGTCAGGACCTTATGTCTGTTCAGCATGCTCACTGTCACTGAGCTCCACCCTCAGCACACGGATAAATAGTAAGTGTATAGAAGCCAGAGTATAGAAAGCAAGACAGTTTTGTGACTTACCTCCACTAATTTCACCATCCAGTGAGAAAAGTTATGGATTTGTCTGCTCAAAAAAGCTCTGGTGTGAACAGGATTGAAAGTACATAGGCACACTAAGAAAACAAAAGCAAAAAGCCATCCCTGTATTTTTTCACTTCACCGCCTCCTTGAAATTGGATTTGAGTTATTCTGAAATTTCTCTTACTTGCTTACATTCATGCATAGCTGTAACACAGGTAGTTACTGTGCTAGCCGGTCTTAGGTCAACTTGACACACAAATTAGAATTATTTGAAAGGAAGGGCCCTCACTTGAGAAAATGCCTCCATTAGATCTGGTTATGGGGTATTTTCTCAATTAGTGATAAGTGGGGGAGGGCCCAGCCCATTGGGAGTGATGCTATCTCTGGGCTGGTGGTCTAGGACTCTGTAAGAAAGCAGGCTGAGCAAGCTGTGAAGAGCAAGCGCCAGCAGCACTCCTCCTGAGACTCGCATCAGCTCCTGCCTCCAGGTTCCTGCCCTGATTGAGTCTCTGCCCTGACGTCCTTCAATGATGGACAGTGCTGTGGAACTGAATAAACCCTTCCCTCCTTCTTTCTTTGGTCATAGTGTTTCTACGCAATAATAGTGACCCTAGCTGGGCAGTGGTGGCGCACGCCTTTAATCCCAGCACTTGGGAAGCAGAGGCAGGTGGATTTCTGAGTCCAAGGCCAGCCTGGTCTACAGAGTGAGTTCCTGGATAGCCAGAGCTACACAGAGAAACCCTGTCTCGGAAAAAAAAATAAATAGTGACCCTAGCTAAGATAGTTACCTTGCTTTTCTTATGTTCTTATTTTTATTTTATGTGTGTGGTGGTTTGAATGAGACTATCTCCTAAGGTCTCATATGTTTAAGTACTTGGTCCCCATTGGTGGTGATATTTGAAGATTAGGTGTGGTTATCTTGCTGGAGGAAGTAGTCTCTGCAGGTGAGCTTTAAGAGTTTAAAGTCTCTTGCCAACCGCAGTTCACACTGTGTTTCACGCAGTTCAATATGTGAGCTCTCAGCTTCTTGTTCCTACTGCCATTCCTGCCTCTTACTGCCATGCCTTCTCTCACCAGGATAGGCCCTTACCCGTGTGTAACTGAAGCCCAAGTAAACTTGTTTTTCAATAAATCCTATTGGTTGTGATGTTTTATTACAGCAACAGAAAAGTAACTCTGACAGTGTCTGTGAGTGCTTCCCCTTCATGTATGTCTGTGTATAGATAAACAGTGCAACCTGCCTGGGTGGACTGGAGCCAGAAAAGGTTGTCTGTCTGTGTCCCTGGAAGTGATATTACAGATTGTAATGGGCAGGCATGTGGATGTTGGGAATCGAATGATTCCAGGTCCTTTGGAAGAGCAGCAAGTATCCTTAACCCCTGAGCAATCTCTAGTTGCCAAGCCAGCTCCTTCTTCTTGTGTCTCCTGAGTATGTGGCTGTTAAGCTAGTGGATTTTTTTTTTTATTTCCACATCTAATTCCTGAAAGAGAGCTTTTTTCTTAAATTATTTTTTATCAACCCAACACATATTTAAACTATTTCCTGCTTTTACATTCTATTATAATGTAAATAAAAAATAAGAGATAAAGTCTTCCTCTCACATTCTGTTGCATCTCCAGTCATCCGAAGGTCCTGCTGGTTGTTTCTGGCATGATTACTCGAAGCCTCTGTCAGAGAATTAGACAACACTGGGTACTAACTGCTTCTGGCTTGTGTTTGCCACATCACCTTACTCGATTTCGTATCCTTCATCTCTAGAAAACAATAAAGTTAAGATGAAAGTATGCAAAACATGCTAGCTCTGTTTCCTTACAAGTCCACCGTGCTTAACCAAAGTATTTAAAACAAACGTATGTCAAGACCAACCGGAAGCGCTCATTCCTCTGCAAGGAGTTGAGAGCTGAGAGAGCCGCACAGAGGCTCTATTGTCTTCAAGTGTGCTAGGTGGGAAAGCGGAGGAGAGGGAAACCTGGGTATCGTTTTCAGTTTCAAGGATTATTTAAGAAGTTTCTAAAACTAGGATTTTATAGAAATGAATGTGGTATTGTAGATTATATAAGAAAAAGAGAGGTGAAGGGAAAGAAAGATATAGGCCTGAAGGAACAAAAAAGTCCTGCTACTTTTTTACATTGAAGGTCACGAATGTCCTTGGGGTGTTTTGGTTAGCTTCGCTTCTTATTGGTGAGATCTATTTTGATAATTATAGTGTAGAAAGGTTTCTCTTCAAGTGACCATCTTGTGACTCCTATATTTATCCAAGTTTCTGTCTCTGTGTGAACTGAGCTACTGTCTGGGTCTGTCTCAGCCGAGTTTATTGGCAATTCCAGTTTATTTGCCAACAACTTGTTCATTTTAAACAAAAGTGCACCCCAGTCCTTAGATGCAATCCTGCCTCAGATTCATAAAGCCAAATCAATACAATCATCCACCCCTAGGTCAACTCTTATCTTGGAAGGAGCTCATTCCTATTGATTAAACTTGTGTTTTTGCCTTATTATGAAGAACAAAAGAACCTTGGGAGTGCTATAGAAAGAAAGCCATCATAAGTGCCCTACTTATGTGCCTTTGTAATGCCAATTTTCTATTTCCAATTTCACTCCACAGTATAACATGGCTGCCTTTATTTATGTAAAAATTATTCTTCTAGATTGGTAGAATATTTTTTAATATAAAAATTGTTAATGTTAAGATTTGTTAGTGTTTTTAAACATATTTTTTAAAAAAGAAATGGGAGTAAATAAGATACATTGCACATGAAAAGTAACCACAGATTTCTATAAAGTCAGAGAATTAAAAAGTGAGGATTGCCTATAGATATCAATCTGTTTATAATGAAGATTAATTTACAAAACTTATTTAAAAAGTGTCCTACTGATTCCTTGTGAAATTTTGTCACCCTTATATTTTTCTATGACAGGAAAGCAGATAGGCAATATTAGAAATAAAAGAGAATAATGAAGCAAAAAGATAGGTTTTCTGCAGGAGGAATTCTGCCTCAAAATTGTTTTATCAATTCAATTCTTAGCTTAGGGTTCCCCCCTCCTTTGGTAGTGGTGCTTAATTTTTCTTTTTTTGGTTTTTCGAGACAGGGTTTCTCTGTGTAGCCCTGGCTGTCATGGAACTTACTCTGTAGACCAGGCTGGCCTCGAACTCAGAAATCTGCTGTCTCTGCCTCCCAAGTGCTGGGATTAAAAGCGTGCACCAGCACCGTCCGGTTGGTGCTTAATTTTTTATATTTTTTCTTTCTTCCTTTCTTTTTTCTTTTTTTCTTTTTGTTGTTATTGTTGTTGTTTTGGTTTTTTGAGACAGGATTTCTCTGTGTATCCCTAGCTGTCCTAGAACTAGCACTGTAGACCAGACTAGCCTCAAACTCACAGAAATCTGCCCACTTCTGCCTCCCTAGTTATCAGGAGCCATAATAGGACAAGCTAATAACTAGCAGGTGATCAT
>JADRCC010571579.1:0-15372 GCA_019843855.1 Hylomyscus alleni
GATATATTCATTAATAAGATCTCATAGTCAGAACCTAGAGTATAGTAATATCTAAAATCATTAAAAGTATCCAAATTCTATGAATCATACCAGAATGACAGTGGGAAATATTCTAGTGAACTTGTAGATTTTTAAATAAACAAGAAGAGAAAAAATGTTTTCCAAGGGATATTCTTCCTATCCTTGGACAAATAATGTCATCTCTGGGAAAGTGGCTTCATGGAGAGAGATCATCATGAGGAATTTTAGCCAATTGGTTGTCCACTCACTGCCACTCTGCACGCTGCAAATTTGTGGCTTTTTTGAGATGTTTGGCAGAAAACTGGGGAGTAAGATTCCTTTTCCTCTCTTTTGGAGTCATTTACTTTTTTGGAAACCCATCTGCCTGGGTTCACTCTATTTCAAAATGGAGAGGCTCTGTGCTTTAAGTTGAGACCTATGAGTTCATTTTACCCTGTGGTCAAGTACAATTCACAAATCCTGTGGAATGGGGTATAGTGCTTGCTTTGTTCCTCTTGGTGGCAAGGTCAGAATGCCTAACTGAAATCATACAGGAAAATAAAAGGAGGTAAGGGAGGGCAGGAAGAAGGGAAAGAGGAGAGAAGGGAGATATCAGAAGTCTAACAAATGTGCATCACTGGTAGACAGTGGTAGGCCAAAATGTGAGCTAAAGCAATACCACGAAAATCAGATTCAGTGAACTGACTAAATTCACAAAAAGAAGCTGCCAGAAGCTGGTCTCAAGTGTGACTGACGGTAGATAGGAAAAACGAAATAACAGAAATAAGGTTCTCTAGTTCCATCTTCCATCTCACTGTGGGAACACTGAGCTTATGGGTGTACACAAACACACCTGCATTTCCATGGGTTTGGGACACTTGAATGGAGGTTCTCACTAGCTTCTGTTAGGTCAGCTGTGCCCCACATTTCCTGAAGACTTTCCTTTTCTGGCTTAGCTTATATTTACTCATATTCTCAGAGTTACGACTGAGAGTCAACAATGATTTCTGTGTTGCTTCCCTCTTCTTATTCTCCCACTCCTAACCTACTTTTAAAATCAGTCTCTTACTCTTGCTGACCCTGCTTCTGAAATGTACAACAAATTGCATGACTTCCACTTCTATTGCTGCCACTTTCGCCTCCTGTCTTAGCTGCCTAAAAGATTTCCTTCTGTCTGTTGCTGGCCTCCATTGGTCCACTGGATCCATAGCAGCCAGCATAATTGTAAAAATTTAAATTAGGGGATTGAAGACATAGCTCATTGATAAGAGCACCTGCTGTGCAAATGTAAGGATCTGAGTTCAAATACCCAACACTCACAAAAACAAACAAAACAAAACAAAACATCCAAGCTTTGTATAGGTCAGCAGTTTTCAACCTGTGGGTCATGACCCCTGTGAAGGTCGAGCAACTTTTTCATGGGGATCACTGAAGACTGTCTGTGTGTCAGATATTTATATTACAATTCATCATAACAGTGGCAAAATTTCAGCTATAAAATAAAAACCAAAACAATTTTATGATTGGGAGTCACCACAACACCAAGAACTATATTAAAAGGTTGTAGCATTAGCAAGGTTGAGAACCACTGCTATAAAGTATCACTGGCCTCCATGGGCCATGGGAGTTCTTAAAGTATGTTAGAAGAAGGCTAACTCGGGAATGATGCAGAAGTCACTGAGAGGTAAGCACAGTAGTTGTGAGGCACTGATGTTTTCTCAAGGGTGTGGAGAAGCAAATGAAGGTGAACCAGAGAAATACTGCTTTCTGTGATGAGCAGTCTTCTCTAACTCTAGGTTGGATGGCAAAATTGTGCTGTTTTGATATTAAAAGTGTTTACATTATAAGATCCTTTATACTTTAGACTTTGTATTCTGAACATATTTTTGGATTTTTGTATGACGGTCCTTGAATCTTTTTTCTCTATTTAGTCACTGTTTTGTGAGTCAGAAGCCCCAAGTTCTAGAGATGCCTAAGATGGAATGTTTTGAAAGGTTTGTCAGCATCAAGCCCATTGTCGGAACTCAGTGTTTTCACCTTCATCTTCACATTCTTCAAAAATACTATTACTGGGCTTTGTTATTTGCTGATGTGTTCATTTTTGTTTGATTTTTGTCTGCCAAGTATAGATATTTAAATGCCTACCCAGCATTTTCTTGAAGAAAAATAAACACCATGCTTGTGACTATTAAGAAAAAGAAAGCCAGGCATGTAACATGAGTACTGTGGAGGGATGGCAGTGGGACAGGAATATTGCTGGAGCTTACTGACTGCCAGGCTAGCTTCAGATTCTGTCAGCCATCCTGTCTCAAGGGAATGAAGCCTGAGGTGATAGAGGACACATGATATTTTCTTCTGGCTTCTCTGTGCGCACACAGGGATGGGCACCCAAACACTCACTTACAAAAATACATTATAACATGAAAGAATTTAAAACCTCTCATACTAGACTATATTATCGATGCACTTAACTTTACAAAGCATCCAGTTGCCTTTAGAACATATTCAGATGGCGTAT
Organism: Hylomyscus alleni; assembly: GCA_019843855.1. Classification (NCBI taxonomy): domain Eukaryota; kingdom Metazoa; phylum Chordata; class Mammalia; order Rodentia; family Muridae; genus Hylomyscus; species Hylomyscus alleni. Next base: position 2,519 of record JADRCC010571579.1, read on the forward strand.
CATACCATGTGGGGTCTTTTAGCCTCTCCATATATCAACAACTTCTCTTTCCCTGGGGTACCAGCTCCATCCCAAATGGGCCTCCTCTGGGTCCTCCAACATGCTTCACCTTGGGCATCTGCATGTTAGATTCTTGTCCAATCTATTTCTTCAGAGAAGCCTTATTAAACAAGAACAAAATATAGAGGGTTTTTTTTCCCAGATCATTCTATGAAGTAGGTACTCCTTTTGTTCTTGCCTCTAATCCACAATTATTTTTAATCGAAGTATCCCATTATAATTTCTGTATGTGTGGGTGTGTGCATGCATGCATAGGGCATACAGGTGATGTCTGCAAACACTAGGTCCAGCAGAATATGGCTATGTCTGAGGCAAGAAGGATAAACCTTGTTCAACAAAATTTAGTGGCTGGTGTTGGTTCAAACTTCTAGAGTTTGACACCAGGCTGTTTATTTTAGGCACATTTAAGCATAGCACAATTTCGGAGAAAAGTTTCCTGTTGATAATTGATTCAGTCCCATGTGTATACCAAAACATAAGGCGTGTTTACATTAAAACTCTACAAAGCACATGTCTTCCATACATATGGGTTCTATTGATTGAGAAATAATGCCAAGACATGTACTAGAGTGAATGTCTGAGATAAATATAAAAGTCTGTTGGAGTCCAGAGTAGCCTAGCCTTACAGATAGCACAGAGGTTACCTAAGCTATTATAAAAGTACATGTTACATCTCTGAGAAGGATGAGTGCTCTTGACTGAGGCATGCTGTTCAAGATGAAGGTCTAGGCAGAAAGAGTCTTGAACAAACGGAATAGTCTGGGGATTCAGCTGTAGCCTGGCCCTACAGATATTGCACAGGTCACCGGGCTATTAATTAAACCCATTGCCAGCCTTCTGGGCAGAAAGCAAGTTATGCTTCTCTTCTTTTAAGTGGCAACCTTGCCTCTTTAACATTCCTGGTTTCCCTCAGGTTTATCTGTGAGCACAAGAATCTCATGCCCTCTAAACGTGTAGAACTTACCTCCATCAAGACTTATATATCATATTCCTTAGTTTGTCTGTGTCTCTTCATACTTCTTCATCCCTCTTTAGACAGCAAGGATGTCCATGAAAAATCTTTTTCATTGTGTTTATCTTATCCCCAATATCACACTGGTTGCATGGCCTCACCATTCTTTATTTACCATCTGTTAAATCCTGTAGTAGACAGTCCCTTGACACACTGCTACAGGTGAGTAGCTGTGTACCATTGGCCCAGATAGTACCAAGGATGATGCGTAGCCCCTAGGGGAGGAGGAACAGGAACAATCTGTTGCTGGACATGTTACTTGTGCTGGACTCCCTGGAAGGTTTTTAACTAGAAGCTGCCTCTCTCCCACGGTGAATGTGCTCAGGCTGTACAGTCGGGCACCTGTCTTCTTCACATCATACTTCACACTTCCGCATAAAAGACTTAACTGAACACACTGCATGCGATACCTGTTATAGGAAGTTCCTAAGCTCTCCCTGGGGCTTGAAGACGTTGGTGAGAATAAAGTGATCTAACTGACCTGTTTTGCCACAATAATTTTATATCACCTGGCTTATATTTTTTTCTTGGAAAAATGTGTGCTTTAGAAGGGGGTTTATGAAAATCCACTAAAAGCAAATCAAAGAATTTCTCAATGTATTTGGATTTTCTAGGCAGAAAATAGAAATGGTTCCCTGTTCTTATCCTCCTCCTATGCTCCTTCCTTTGTCTTTACTTTACCCCTGAATAATCTGTTCTCTCTGGGAAGCATGGGTGTTAAAGTTTGTGGTGCTCTGGCTCAGTAGAGGGCTCCTATAGTAGGTGCTGATTAAATAAAGGTAAGCCTTCTCTCCATCTCTCTCCTTGTTTTGTTTGTATCTAACACAATCATTTGCATACCCTTTTACCATACCCTGTGGATATAGAATTGTATACATCTTTTTTAAGGGAGAATTTTTCGCTTTCTTAATGCACTATAGAATTTTCCTTTTGATGCATGTGGAACATGGCTCCTAGGGAAACCAAGGTACCATTTTCTCTTTTATACAAATAAAGAAATTTGGGTGAAGAAATGTCATGTTGGTCGTCACCTTTATCCTCTCTAATCCAAGCAAAAGTCCTTGAATGTTGCCCCTCCCACTTTTGAAAACAGCCCTTTGTGGCAAATGGAAGGGATTTCTACTGTCTGCATATGAGCAAAACCAACGGGTTTAGCTTAAATCAGTGAAGTGGTAACAACAGATGAACAGAAATGCATATCGGGGGGTAATTTGTTTTCTCGGCTATATTGTTCCTGGGGGAAATAGCAAAATCATACAATATAAATAGTCTGTTTTCTAAAAAGCTTAACTAGGTAAAAAAATGATTAATCTCTCTACCATGTGTAGGTGTGCCAAGTTGAAAGGGAAAAGTTTTCAAACATCTGATTGTCATCTTCCTCCAAGCAACCAGCAGTGGCTTTTATTTTAATGTTTTGTTTTGATTTTGTTATTCATTCTCATTGCTTAAAGACACTAAACTTCTCTTGGGTAACTCTAGGAGTTCCAGAAAATAATCTGGATGGTGTTTTTAGCTGTCATTTCTTATTCTCTGTTGTCTATTCATCAGAAAATTAGTCTGTGTTTCCTGGTGCTAAGACTTCTCTCAAAGAAACAATGCTAAGTCAAATGATAGCAAGGCTAGAGGAAGTGGCTGTTCTCTTGATGCCACTCCCAACAGTGATGAGAAGTTATTAGCTTTTTAATAATGAAGAATTGGACACTCTACACTTACAAATTTCTATATGCCAGAATTCTTCTTCTATGGTTCTTCCCATTTATCAGAAGTGTCATGATCTTGGAAAGTCAACTGTTGGGAACTGAAAGTTCTGTATAGCTGCAGCATTCATGTTCAAGCAGACTAAGGAGAATCACAGGATTTCTTGAGATTGATACTTATTGCACACACTGTGAAAGAAAAGAAACACTTCAACACATACATTAAATGTGTCCCCCATCACAGATCAGGATCATAATCATTTTAGTTTTTGCAAAGAGAACAATGTCAGAACATTTATGGATCTGAAGTTGTTAGTTCTCGGTACGTTCATTTTCAATTCTGTCTTGAACAACAATTCTGTCTTTTTTCTTGCTCTTCCTGTTGTGGGCACCATCTACCTACAAGAGAGCACTCTACCATCTTTATTCCACTGATGCAGCTTCACTGGCTTTTTTATTGAATCTGCTAACAATAATAACAATAGTAATAGTAATAATAATAATAATAATAATAATAATAAAAAGATGATCAGAATAATAATAATAAACCCCCCTCCCTGGTCTGGATCTTTCAACTTTACAAGCCTAAGTTTCTGTGTTTCAACTTTTGGCTTGTGATAATAACAGTTTGCCTCGCTTAACAATGGAGTCTCCCCTGTGAGCTTCAAGCTAACTTAGTACCCCCTCTCAGTTTACCCAAATTTGCAGCTAAATTTAAAAATAATTTTCCACTTGTGTGGACAATTGACCTTTGGTTTTGGGTAAAGATAAATGCTGTGGACACTTCAGTTATAGAAGGTTAGGTTTACATACAAAAACTCACTGAGATTTATCAGTTTGTTACTTGAAAATGAATATTGGATGAGTCCCAGTCATTTTAATGAAATTGATGTTAATTCCCCCCCCGCCCACCTCTTACAGAAATAAGAATTAGTGATACTGGAAATAGCAGGGCATGAAAAGTTCCATTAATTTATCCACAATTTTAATTGTAGGATGCTACATTCTACATTTGAATATTTGTGTTTGAATCTGATCACCATGTACATTTGCTAGATACCTTAAATGTCATACCTGTAAAATACCTAGCTTCATTGAAAACACTTTGGACCAAACCAAAGCTTGTTTTACAGTTCTGTGGCTAACACGATGCTTGGGTAGTAGTGTCCCAAACAGACTGTGTTTGTACTTGTCATTTTCTCTCTTATCTTGTCCCCAGTCATAAAAATTAAGTGATGTGAAAAAAATTGCCTAAAGAACAGATGCTACCTTCTAGCAGAGGTTTTAAATGGCCCATATCTACAACAGTTCTGCCTCCAGAGCCAATATTCTCCATATCCATCTTTTCTTCGCTCTTTCTTATCAAAGCATTTGCCTGTAGAATAAAGAGGATAAAAACATAAAACACAAAAGCAAATTCGTTTGTTCTAAGAACATCTGTTCTTGTTATAAAAAGCACCCACATGATGTGGTCCATTTTCTCCCCAAACCCTCTCATGTGGGGTTTGAAAGGCAGCTTTGCATCCATCTGAGGCTTGAGTTGACAGAGATAATTAATGGGTCTGTCTAGTGAGTTGAAACATAGGGGCAAGTTCCATTTTAGTGTATGAGTTCAAGATAATATGGAGAGGAAAATATGGGATTAAATAACAGTTGTTTATTAGCAAATTCTTCTCCTAAGATTCTTTGAACTATTTCATGCCATTGGTACCTGATTTGAGGCTCACTTGATTCAGTTTTATCAGTGAATGTTCCAGATTCTTATTCATTTGAGTTGCATGTTTGATGGTGGAACCACACCAAAAATAAAATAGTCTCTTTGTGCTGCAATTAAAATAAAATACTTCACTCTAATTCTCCCAATCTTTAACTACATCTGCAACTTGAACTGCCAATCAAACTAAGAATACTAATTAGTCAATGTTTAAAAGCAGAACTTAGCATTACTTAGAGCTAGGTGATACTATTGTTTTCTTTCCTCCAGAGTATATCATAGCTTCATTTTTTACATAGCTTAATAGATTCTAAGTCATTTTTAAGCATGAAGCTGTCCATATATTCAGATTCATTCAGGAATGCTTAATCGCCTGCATGACCTGAGCCCTCTGCCTCACAGGAGGCAAGCTTAGTCTAAGTCCACAGCATCTCTGAAGTCTTTGTCTGCAGACTTCCTGCTTGCATCAACCATGACACACATTCCAAAGTTAATTTCTCTTCTCTTTATAACAGGGAGCATTTTAATATGCCGTGTTTCTCCATTTTGGAGTCTTTTACTATTAAACATCACAATCCCTTACTTCCCAGACTGTTGAATTTCATCTTGGCCATCTCAACATGAGTCTCTCAAGACAACTTAGTTTATTCCTATACCTAATGGTACTTTATGTGAAGCACTGTTTTGAACTGTACATGTTCATTTTAAAAATTTTATGTTATTTCATTCTTTGGATCCTTTGAGTTTTATTCTTTATTCTTTCTCTATCAATCAATCAATCTATCCATCTATCTACCTATCTATCTATCTATCTATCTATCTATCTATCTATCTATCTATCTATCTTTTTTGGAGGCTGATGAACAATGAGAAAAGCCTGGACCCCTCCAGGTTACCCTACGAGTAACATACAATTTCAGTGGTGTTGCTTACTTTTATGATTGCTATGGTTGCTAAATTCTGCTAGGACTGTGGGTTAGTGGAAATGCTAAGTTAAGGTAACAGAGCTTGAGGAGTTATCTCTCACCCACTTGGTAAATATTTTGTAGAAACCACACTAGTGTACTATGCTTAAAGAAGCAGGAGATTAATAAAAATAAGATTATGATGAATTTCTGATATCTGAGACTTGGTAAAAGTATCAGCTAATTACCTATTGATATAAATCTTATTGGGTGTTTTTAGTATTTAAGACCTTGTAACTATGAGTAAAAAAGAGTACTTATTTTCCTCATATGGATGGATGAATGTCCTTCATGTTTCGATTGAGATGCCTGCTTTTGGTGATTAATGTAGAGGGTTCTAGGTTCTATAACATCAGTGGAAGTCGAATCTTTGACTGTCCTGGGTCATGTACACCAGTGTGGCTTTGATAAAGTCAATGCTGTAAGCAGTACATTGAGAACTGGTTCTAACATTTGACACTTACCACCATTCTTAGGCAAAGGACCTGAGACCCTGTATGCAGGGCAGAAGCTCAATGACAATGAGTGGCACACTGTCCGGGTAGTGCGGAGAGGAAAAAGCCTTAAGCTAACAGTGGATGATGATGTGGCTGAGGGTAAGTGCGACTACGGTGGGCTTTGCCTCTGCTTTACTGTCTTCTCTGACATTCCTCTTCTGAAACTTCTTGTTTTGTTTAATAGAAGTCACACAGCTTGCTTTCTGTGGACAAGTACAGGCTAAGCATTGGTCTTTCTGAATTTCACAACCTTTCTTCTTCAACTTATAGTATAGCTAGTCAGTTATTGTAATAGTATTTTCATCGGGCTTGCTCTTTGATAGAGTCATGCCAAGAGAACAGGGGTAGAGCTGCATAAATCCTTCTATAATTAATAATTAAATATCCCTGATCAGCCACCCTCCATGTGTCTGTTCTTTCTACCAGAAAATGCATTGCTCTTTTTCAGTAAATGGAGAGTCCAAAAGTATAGAATGTCATGGGGAATATAATAAATATTAGAATAGTATGCTGTAGGAGGGACTGAACATGTTTGGCTTAATGAGCTGTTCATTTAATTTTTATTCACTAAGTGCCTACTGTATACCAAGCATTGTCATGGGAGGAACTGGGCATATAGTATATGGTCAAATTGACAAATTCTCTGCAGAATGGAATCTATATTTAGGAAGGCAATTTGTAAATTAATAAATTCACATGTATGTAAAAGGCTTCTGAGAGTACCACACAAAGTGCAAGTGCTTCCTGCCAGCACACTATATATGTTAGCAATGTGCTCAAATTGTGGAAGAGAAAAGGTACACTAAAATTACCCATTTCCTATTATTAAACCAATTGAGTAGATTAGAAAAATAGTATTTGAAAATGTTAGGATGACATCTTGAGACTCTGGTGTAGGTAATGGGATTATAATTGTCAACCAGATGAAAAAGCAACCAACTGCAGATGAAAAATTAAGACCAGCAAGAGAAGGTAGCCTCCCTATCAGAATTTTTTTCTTCCTATTTTTGTTTTGTTTTTGTTTGTTTGTTCGTTTGTTTGTTTTTTCAAGACAGGGTTTCTCTGTGTATCCCTGGCTGTCCTGGAACTCACTCTGTAGACCTGGCTGGCCTCGAACTCTGAAATCTTCTTGCCTCTGAGTCCCAAGTGCTAGGATTAAAGGTGTGCCCCACCACTCCACCACTGTCTGGTTTCCTTATCAGAATTTGATGGATAATTGTAATTAGTCCAGTGATGATCCTGAGTCTGTAGCCTAGCACTCAAGCACACAGTATACTGACTTTATATCCATATAAGAAAATAAACTCAAGGCAGCGTGGGGCAATTACATGGAACTCGGCTGGCATCTGAGCTGGCCCTGATCTAGCCTTGACATTAGCTCCCTGCAGGATGTTTGGGAAGCCACTTGCTATTCTTGACCCTTATCTGATACAGGCTGCAGGCACAGCTGTTGCCCCCAGTGCCTTCTGTGAAGAGCAAGACAGTTGGACAGTCAGAAGCCTAAGGTTTAATACAATCAGTGCCAGTAAATGGTTTTATGCCTTCGGGTTAGATATACAAAATCTCATTTTCTTCATTTCCTCATCTTTCAACTTGAACTCCTGTTATTTTTAAAGCCCTTTCCATCATAAAATGTTCTGTGATAGTGAGTCCTAAAATTTAATTTTAATTTATGAGTCTGATCTTCATTACTTCTGGAATTTAAGTGTATTTTTAGGGGAGTATAGTGTGTGTGTGTGTGTGTGTGTGTGTGTGTGTGTGTGTGTGTGTAGAGAGAGAGAGACAGAGACAGAGACAGAGACAGAGACAGAGGGACAGAGATGGAGAGACAGAGAGAGATCAGTCCACAAAGAGGAAAAACACACAACATATATCCATTCAGCATTAGATGCTGCGATGCTGTTTTACAAGTACCAATTCATTTAATCCTCAATAATTCAATATTCTTTCAAAATAAATGTTCCTATTGTCATTTTACTGAAGAGGAATGGGATATTAGAGCTGTGTAATTAAGCTTCAAATCCACGTCTGTGTGATTCCAAAGAAGGAAGCAGTTTGCTGCACTTTGCAATCCATCAAAAGAAAATGATTTCTCTTCCAGTGTAAGCAAAATACAATGAAATGGGTAAGGACGAGGTGGGGAATACTTCTCAGGATGTCTACCATGATACTTTGTCTCTTCCCTCTTAGAAAAGAAGGCACACAGAGCCATACCAATTATCCCATGCACTCTAATTCCACAAAGACTCAAATCAGTCTTTGGAAATAGTTTCTGACCTACGGACCTTCAGGGTAGCTTAATGGTATAAAATGAATGTAGAAAATGAGATGAGAAAAAAAAAGATTATGTTGTTTAGAAGCCACTTTCCATCTGCATTAATTATTCAAGCTGTCCCCATGAGCTGTGAGGTCAAACAGGGGTCTGCAAATTAGGTGGTGAGTACCAATAATTCCTTTTGATTTGGCTGGTTAAATCCCAGAAAGATGCAATTTCCAGCATGTTGTGAATAGCGGCCACTAGGTGGCACTCTCACCCCAATCTCTCTCAGCAGTGACTTCCTTTCATTTTCCTGGAAAAACACAAAGAACACAAAGATTTGCGGAACTAAGGGTACAATAATCCCTTGCCTTGATCATTGTTCTTTTATAGGCCCTTTGGAATAAAGGCAATTACGTGCTGTGCTTTCTGTTAGTCCCAACAATTAGAACACAGGGCTAAAGCGTGGAATGTCCAAGCCATCCAGTAATTTTATTTGAAATTATTAAATCCTTTCACTTTCTGCCATACCTCCTACCTCAGTAGCAGTGGAAGGCAGCAGCTACAAAGAAGAAAGGAATTTGGGAGAGGTAGAGAGTCTCTTTGTCTGGTATTTTTGTTGTTGATGATTTTTTTTCTTCCTTTTCAAACAGTGAAAGCAGGTTTGGGAATTTAATTTTAATTTAGAGAATTCATTAAACTAGGCAGTGAGTCTAAAATGTACGCAGACCCCAAGTCATAAATGGCATCTTATTGGCTTACTTAATAATCCCTTTCATGCCATCTAAGGTCCCCCAGTGTGACAAATTTCTAACTAGTCTACACAAATGACAGAGACAATAGGCCAGGCTCACATGTTACCAAAGGCCAGGAAAGAATTAGTTTCCAACCTGGTGTTTTTCATTTATTATCATATAATTATATTCTTGGAAAAGTATTAAGTTCACTTGACAGTTAATAAGGCTTGCTTGATTGATTGGGCTGGATTTCTATTATTAAAAACAAATTAAAAGAATACCTTACTTGGTTTATGCTCCTCAGAATAGCGACCTAATATGCTAAAACCACACATTTGGCTCAGAGCTCCTCGCTAGTATAAAAATTCATCCCACTTTTCACTGCTCTGCTCAGTTGACCTCTCTCTTCTCCACCTTCACTTTAAAAACTCCGTAATTTGTCAAAGACACCACCAAAAACTTACTATACATGTTAATAAAAGTTGATAAAATGAGCATAGGAAAGGTTTGGTCAAATGAAGCTCTTCATTACAAAATTCCTTAGACATCTTTGATAAGGTTAATGCACTTTGCTGTTCACCAATCATTAGATATGCATCACTTGCTTCAGATTTTTTAAGAATAAGGTCTTTTATGATATAACATGCTTTTAAAATGTGCTGAGCACTTGAGGGAAGTGTTTAGATCAAGTGAGGCTGGAGAATTGTGCCATAAATGTGGAAAATTCCCAACTGAGCCTTTATAAGCCTTCCTTTTCTCAATATTCTCCTGTGTTTGGAAGTCATAGGGAATCTAATGCTTTCTTCTGGAATTTCCCAATATAATTACTAATATAATTATTATCATCATTATTATTTGGCTGAGTTTAGACTGTTGGCCAGGAATCACACAAACACACAAAATTGATCCTATAAATTCTGACCTTAGAGTTGACATCTCAAATATGAGCCCCACTGCATGTACCCCCACTGTACCACTGATACTTGCTGAACTCAGCCTCTGCTACAGGCCATTGGACATCCAGAAGGCACTAGAATGGTCCGGGTATAAGAAGATATTGCTTGCAAAGTAAATGAGAAATAATTAGAGCAATCAAAGAAAGAAGAATGACTGCAGAAGAATTTGTGTTAGCCAATAATTAAGGTCCTAGACACTTTCTAAAGTGTCTTCTGGGCTGATGCCTTTAATTCTGGCAGCTTCAGACTCAATTCACACATGGGAAATGGAGATAACAAAATAATTAAGAACCACACCCAAGGCAACCTAGTGACAGGTTTTCTACATGATGTGGCCTCTTGGGAAATTACAGATCAGGCAAGAGTTCTCCTAGATTCAAATCCATCAGCATTCAGAATTATAGTATGTAGATGGCCTGTCACTATGGAAGTAAGTACACTACAAAAGGCCAAGGCAACACAGTTGTTTTAGGAAATATGCCCAATCAATTACCCTGAATTAGATAGAATGGCATGTGCTAGTGTGATATCCAGCTACCCAGCTGTGGAAAGAAAGTATGGATTCTATTATATTTTCTACATGGCACTGCCAACATCAGTTTAATCTACTGCTTTTACTGAGCAAGGATACAAAGAACGAATCAAAAATTTCCTCAAAGATATTAGAGCATACACATAAGATGTTGGCTGTGTGCTATGCATCCCTGGATTCAGTTGAACAGTTTACTACCTGGGACTTAACCAAACTGCTTTGCCTATGAACACTAAGCCCCTTTACCTCAAAGGCAACATGTCATCAACGACTTAATGGTAGTAATGACACATGTCATAGTTGGAGAGCATAGCACACTGGATATCATATAGAGATATGTAGTCCTCATTTCACTTTATTGCCTTTCACCAGGACTGTTTTCTTTCCTCTGGGATTTGAGAGCAGCCGTTCTGAGGTATACATACACTTATCAATAAGTGAGAGGAAGTTTGGTCTGAACATAAAAGGCAGAGGGCATCATTTCATGCAGAATTCTCAGTTACTAATATGAGTTAGATGACGCACAGATTTGTTTTGTAATAGTTGGCTAGTTTGGTCGAAGTTTCAAATGTCAAGCAGTGATGTTTCATGCTTTTATCAGATGATGTATTATAGGATTTTGAGAGGAGGTAGTTGGTTTGACTTTAATCTGTGTTATGGGTGAATGAGTTCTGTTAGTGAATAACTGAGCCAGTTACCTTCTAATTCAGGCTGGCATTGTTGAATCCCCTCCTGCCCTAGATTTGTGATAGAGTATCCCTCATTCTAGACTCTCACTCTGGGCTAACCTCTTGAATTCCCTTGTTCATTTCTTGCCCTACTTAACCAACTTCTTGCTCTGTCTCTCTTTTATCTTAACCAATATCCCATATGCTTTATAAAACTGGTTTTCCCGTAGGCAGAATTTTCTCACTACTCAATCCTGAAGATGGGCTTATCTAAAATTTTGCAAAAATTCTCAACTGAATTGAAAATCACTTCTCTGATTCTTTTGGAACTCCTCGGATCATATGGGATTCCAATTGCCTTATTAGTACTTTGCTCTAAAGTTTATGTGTAGGTAGTAGGGATGTGAATTAGGGGAAGGAGTAACATCACCACCCTGTAGTTCTTCTGACTCCATGCAAGTTGACTGTGATCTCCTTCCTCCTCATTTTCTAAACGGGTCCCATGACACCTGCAATGAAGAGACGGGACCAAACTGCAGATGGGGGCTTATGTCAACCACACCACTGTTTTAAAGTGTGTGAATTTTAGGTTGTGCTCATTTCACAACCAGTACAATTGTCAATATTAAGTAATTTCATGCCCTTATTCCTTTTTCTAGGTATTCAGTTGTTAACAGATTTATTTTACATTTTGATTTTTGCTCTAATTACAATTTATGTATTTAACGAACATCATTATTTTATTTTTGCTTATATTAAAAGAATAACTTGACACTGGTTGTCAAAACACCACCAAGAAGCTTGTCAAATGTAAGCCTGATTTCTGTGCTCATATTCAACTCTTTGAATCACTTCTGTGGTTGCTTCTGAGGAGGTAGAATCTATATTTAAAATACAAGGAGATGAATAAGCTTTTCAGATGTGGTCTTATTTCTTGGATTCAAGTTAAGTTATCCAAGAAGATACATGCCCACTCTTCCTCTTTGACACTCAAATTCTAGCCCAATAGAGAAGGAAAGATAAGGTGTATAGACAGCAAATGTTGTTTTTTTTTTTTAGTGAGAAATCTGATAATAAAACAATGGCTTAACTTGATTGAACCTTGGAATTTGACACAATTGATCATGCGAGCCCAGTTTAAAGTTAGGCTAGTCAATGCCATGAGAGCCATGCTGGGTTCTTTAGTACCAAAGCCATGGATGAGTGTAGTAGGCTGGTCAATGCCACAGGAGCCATGCTGAGTTCTTTAGCACCAAAGCCATGGATGAGTGTAGTCGTGGGCTGTTTCCCAAGCTGCTTTACTCCCACTCAATTAAGACACTTTTTTTATTAAATGTTATCGAAAACACATACACACAAAACCTTATATATGCATATATTTACATATTGAAATACTAATTAAATAATGAAATTAAATGATATATATTTAATCTTCCCTAAAATTGACTGGAACTTGCTAGAAATGCCAATTCTCAGGTCTCACCTTGGAGTGGCCAACTGTGAATATGAGGCTCAGCTGTTCAGGTGTTCAGAGGCAGACTAACCTTCAAGGACCAGAGTTTTACTCTTTAGATCAAAGTCTATGGTTACGTGAATAGAGATCAACTCTGTAGTCCAAACTGATTATGATCAACTTAATTAATCTACAGGATACAATTATAAAGTCTAGCTTCTAGCAGGAAAACTGAGTATTATTTCTAGGAAATCATAATCACCTGTTGACAGGTAAAGTGAATGGATGTTTTACAAAAGCAAAAAA